>JAPFFH010000004.1:13688593-13775231 GCA_029030765.1 Salix suchowensis
AAATAAAATAGTGGCACATAAATTTAAAATAGATAAAAAAAAAATGGAACAGATTCCCTCCAAACCAGTGGACAAAGCCACCCTCTCTCTCTCTCTCTCCCTGGTGCCCGCCAAAGAAAACTCACCCTGACGGAATCATCTCTCCTAGTATATAAATCTTCCTTTTCACTTAATTCCTCAGTCTCTTTCTCAGTTTCTCTAACAAAATCTCTCTCTCTCTCGATTCGTAAGCAGCCATTATATATCAAAGGAATCTTCGATGAACTCAGAGCTCCATCGAAGCAACTGATCATCATCGATCTTTACGCATATCCTGGTTCGGCTTCCTCTCAGTCTTCAATTAAATATTTAATTATTTGTCTTTGTTTATGGATTTCAGAAACTGAGCTTTATTTCTTTTCCTTATATGTTTGGCTGCTTTGATTAATTTCATGATCGAGAACTTTCAATGTTAATTAGACTACAGATTCAATCAAATACGCATGATATATTCCAATCTCACATATGTTCACCTTGTATTTGTCTACGTGTGTGTATAGCATGATAAATACAAGCATATTTAGCGCATGTTGAGTCCTTCTAGGCGTAGTCTACCAGCACTTATGGTTTATGGCTTATGGTTTACTTGACTGGTTGATTTTTTCAATTTCTAAATGATGCCATGTTCGTTGCTGTGAAAACTGTGATCGGAAAGTGAAGATGAAAGTCACGTTTGTTTGGCTATCCTGTTCTATCACACACACACTCACACACACACACAACACATGCATGTGGTCTAGTCTCCAAAATTGACCAACAATATTTTCCAAGTAAACCTTCACCGTTGATGGGTTCGTAATACAGAAAAAAAAATTCACACGTCAGTGATGTTTGTTAGTGTGATTTTTATTTTGATTTTGAAAATATTTTTTTTGTTTAAATATATATTATTATTTTTTTATTTTTTTTAAAAATTATTTTTAATATCAATATACCATATATTTTTTATTTTTTTCAAAAACATTTTTAAAATGTATTATCAAACATCTTAGTATCATATTTTATAGCAGCCACAGCTTTCTTTAAAAATAAATATTTTTTATTTTGTGGTTATTCTAAAAATAATTTAATATATTTATGCTAAAAATTATTTAAAAAACAACAATTACCGCGCTGATCCACAAGCGATGCAACATTTATTAATGATTAATGTTCTTAAAGTAAGGTTGTTTAAAATCTGTATATAGATGTTATAACTGACTTAATAAAAAAAGTTAAAATTAACCTAACTAAAAATATAAAAATAAGTATAAAAATTATTAAAATTCAAAATTATTTAAAATAGCAAAAACATTTTAAACATAGACCCCACACAAGAAAAAATATTAATTGTACCATAGACTATGTCTATTGTCTAATGCCTAAATCACGTGTATCGTTATTCCTCCCATTCCGGTCAGTGTCCCCCGTACACATTACTAGCCCTCCAGTCTATTCAGTAATTTGGTCCTTCAGCTTTAGGACAAGTGCAAGAATTTTCTGTCCCTGCTACTTTTGAATCATGCTCTAGGTTTTGTTTTCTCAGCCATAAATCAATAGGAACGGGTGCTTGGAAGCCTAAAAAAATATGTTTTTAAAAAGTACGAGTTTTGCTTTTTGTTTTAAATAATTTTTTTTAGTGTTTTTAAATTATTTTAATGTATTATTGTCAAAAATATATTTTTTAAAATAAAAAAATATTTTTTTATAAAAAGTATTTTAAAAATAATTTTAACCCTATTCCAAACGAACATTTATTTTTCAGCTATGAATATTAACTCTTTATATATTGTTAAATTACTGTGCGAGTCATGTCCCAATTTATTGAGTGTTAACATTACATTTTAAAAATGCTTTATTTTTTTTATTTATTTTGAATTAAAAATTTTAATATTTTGTAATCAGTTTTATGTGTTGATATTAAAAATAATTTTTTAAACAATATTTTTGTTTTAATATATTTTTTGAATAAAAAATAATTTCAATTTTTTTTTAAAAAAAAATGGAAAGATAAAATGACGAGTCATGACTCATGATTCCAAATGTTGGGTGGAGTGTGGGTGTTACTTGGCAGAGATTTGGCGTTACATGGCACAGTGAGTCCCAAATCCCGATCTCTGGAGGACATGGTGTGCTTGCAAATATAAAAATAATAAAAGAGAGTTGTGTCAGGTCAACCAGTAGTCAATTTTTGCTTGTAGCCGCTTGTCATTCTATATTTGACAGTATTTTATTTTATTTTATAAATATTTTTAATGTTTTTAAATTATTTTGATGTGTATAAAAAATAATTTTAAAAAATAAAAAAATATTTTTTTTAATATATTTATAAATAAAAATTATTTTAAAAAATAATCTCAAGTAAATTTTTAATCAAACCCGTCCTTGATATTTATCCCAGTCCAACGGTGGTTCATTGATTAAGAGGTTTACTATGGTTTTTTTTCTTCAAAATAAAATATTAAACAATATAGTTTAAAAAGTCACGTAAGTGCATCCGTGATTTCCTTAAAAAACATTGACTTTTTTAAGATATTCTAAATTTTGAAAAATAAATTAATGTTATTTATTATCTTTAACAAATAAAGATACTATTTTTTTGATATTTTATCCATTCTGTCCTAAAAAAAAACTCTAAATTTCTTACAAGTTTGCTCGGTTGATGCTCTGCCTTCTATGTTTTCACATTTGATTATTAAAAGAAGGGTCGTCGATTTTCATTTTATTTTGGATGAAATAATTAAAATATTTAGTATCAGTTAAAAAACAAGATAAAATAATATTATTGTCATTTCAGTTTAAATTCCAGTTTATTCTGGATTTTTTGGCTAAATATTGGCCGAAACGTTCCGGTTTCGTTCCGTCTGTTCTGCTTTGGTCAAATAGTATTTTTTAAAAAATAATAAATAATTTTACAATATCAATCATATCTCTTAATCTAACTGTTAGTTTGAGATGAAATTTTACGAGAAGTCTTTTGATATATTTATATATATTATATTAAAATTTCAGAGCAATTAGAGAATGTAATAACCTTGTGAGATTGATGATGACATTCTCTTAATATTATACAATATTCTCTTAATATTGATTAAATTGCATCATTCTAAATAATTTTATTTTTGAATTTAAACTAATTTTGTTTGAATATATATATATATATATATATATATATAATTATTTTATTGTGTCTTTTTTAGATTAAATTGTACAAATATAAATAATTTTATTTTTAAATTTAAACTAACTTTTTGTGAATATATATATAAAAAGTATAACCCAAAAATAACATGTTAAAATATTTAAAAATAAAAACATTTTATTTTAATTAAAAAAACAAATTATCAACCGAAATGAAATTAATAATTTTAGTCAAAAGGGCTTTGCGGCAGCTTCCCAGATCATATAACCGGTCCTCAAATAATTAATTGGCATTACGCAGTACTCAATAAATGCATGAAACAGAAGAAATCAGAATTTCTTCGAATAAATGTTGTTCTCATGTTCATGATACATGAAGTCTGCCTAAAGGGATTGTGTAAAGCGATTAAAGCCAAAAGATAATGATGGAAATAATTACAAAATTTTACCTCCTTTTGTCAACTTGACAATCAAGCTGGTATATGGTTGTTATGTGATAGTAAAGAATATTGTGATACCAGTTATTTTTGAAAATATTTTTTGTTTAAAAATATATTAAAATAATATTTTTTTAACAATATTTTTTAATATCAGCAAATGAAAATAATCTAAAAATATATATAAAAAATTAATTTAAAATAAAAAAATAAAAAATAAAAATAAAATATTTTTTTTTAAAATATTTTTGAAATACATGGTCAAAAATCCTAAGTGCTCTAAATATTGATAGTCTAGCTGAAAGCTTAAGGAATTAAATGTTAGGCCATTTATGTCCACCAGATGATTAGCTCATATAACAAGTGACATTTAAGTTCTTGCAAATACACACGTCCCCCATTTATTGTCCAGCAAGCCTTTCTGACATTAGACCCTTTATTTTTTTTACCGTTTTGTTGATTGTCCAGCTGAGAACTGGGATTTTACAGTGAAATTTCAAAAATTGACTATTGATAGGACAAGTTACAAATGAATGGCTTCGATCATCTCATTAGCTGATCATGAGGCCTAGGGGTGAGGGTATCTTTCCTAGCGGGACCCCAAAAAAAATTGAGCACAAAACCTCTAGCATGTGTGAGAAATTCATGGCTTTGCTGGGAATTCCTGTCTAGGTAGGCTTTTGTTGGTCTTCACGGGATCCTCTCCTCGAGAATCCCAAGTTTCTGACAGCGGCAATGATACTAACGTCCACTTGCCTTTGTTTGGCAGAGAAAACAACAATTTTCTTGCCGAGTATCTTTCTGTCAATATCTTGTTTTGTTTGCATTTACCTGGCCTATTCATTCATTTAATCACATGTATCATGGCTCTTTTTCAAGCACTTCAATCTCAAACGAGCGACGGGGAAGGATAATACTTCGATCAATCGAGCCATAGAGATAAAAATTTAGAGATATTTCTGCTGTCGCTTCTCGGACCGAAAAAGTTTCCCTCTGCATCAACAGGTCAATTAAGAAGGTAAACGTTCTCAGAACATGCTATTACAATTAATTAATCATGGCATATTTATTAGGATCCAAGTTTCTGTGCTCATGGATTAGTTACTGGATTATTGATGTCATCTTAATTGCATCCGCTCTACCTGTTCTTCTCATTCTCATGCGCATTTCATTTTGAAGAAGGCATTTGTTTGCACTGAGCATGCTTAGAATATGCACCGGAGTCTAGTTTTCAAATTTTATGTTCCGAGTTGAGAATTCAGAGTAGGAAAAATTAAAGTTGTCATTGTGTATGTTCGTTCACCATACTTTAAAAAATCCAGCTAATGAGATTGAATGCTTATGACGAGATAAATTCAAAACCAAATATTCATATTATTATTTATTAGGAATTTAAAATCCTGACAACTACTGTAATACTTTTATATTTAAAAAAAATATATAAAAAAGGCTCTTTTATATTTTTAAGATGATAATAAAGTTATTTCTAGAAAATACAAAAAACTCTCTATTTACAGATTTTAAGCGGTGAAACTACATTATATTCTATATAATTTAACAATTGATTTATATGTTTATGTGATTTGATTTTATTCGGATGAGCTCTTATAAACTCTATTTATGAAATAACTTGTATTTACCAAACAAGTTTTCCTACTAGAAATTATTAGGCATTCTTGTCTTCAATAGAGAGGGCGGCATGGCAAGTAAATATCTAGCAGTTGGCTGCTAATAATTGCAGAGTATTAGCCGATATATCATCGTTAGCCTTTTCTCTGTATAAGGATTGGATGAGAAACAAATTCCAGCAAAAAACTTTCGTGTTCTTGGTGCTTTCTGAAAAATGGTCAAAGTCTAACAACGCGATTTTTCTTGTTCTCCCCCAGAAGAGTTTCCCCCCCTCTAGTACCTGCAATAGAATAAGTGGGGTAGCTGGATACCACTCACAGCTAACCACGTTTTAGAGCATTTAATGTATTTTCAGTTGATGAAATTTAGAAATATATTGACATCATTACATAAATATAGTTTAAAAACAATAGAATTTTTTAATTTAAAATAAAAAATAAAAATAAAAATAAATTGTTTTTTTTTTAAATGTTCTTGAAACTCATTTCCCAACAACCCATACAACCTCCTAATTAGCCTGTAGGCCACCGTCATTGCCTTCTCCTTTTTAGCAGTTCAATAATCTTTTCGGATGTGCGGATGTGGTTGGTTGAAGTTGACATCGTTTTAATTAGAGAATCTTTACTGTGTGATGAAAATAGGAATTATGTCTTATTCGGGGCTACAATAGTTTTAGCCATTTAAAAAATAAAATAAAAAAAAGATTGCGGCGGGACCAAACTGGACCGGTCCGTACGCGTGTAATTACACCCGTAGCTCTAAGCCGAAAACGTGATTTTTGTCTTATTACCGGGGCTAAAATAGTTACTACACTGTTCATAGGTGGAAAAAAAAAGATGGACGAAACTCGCGCGACGTACGGACGAAAAATATTCAGTCCACAGTGCCAATGAGTCACAATACACAGTAGCCATACTGAGCTCTTTTAGCTCTTTTACTGAGCTCTTTTAGCTCTTTTACTTATACTAATTCTCGTTAGGCACCTCCAGGTACAACTCAGTCATGGGTTTCATTTATCTCTCGTTGAAATCGTCGATACTAGCTAGATATATACATGCAAAGATCTTAGCACTTAATTCACTTTAGATTTTTGTTAAGAGGTTATGAGTTCGAACTTTGCTTGTAGGAATCATATTTAAAGATGATTATATTTAGAGGATGTCCGAAAATATAATAATAATTGTTTCTTAAAGTATTTTTTATTTGAAATTATATTAAAATTATATATTTTAATTTTTAAAAAAAATATTTTTAACATCAATATAAAAATATCTAAAAGTATTGTTAATATAAATACTCCTACTTTTATAAGAGAATGATTCTTGGAAGAAAACTAACCTTAAACTTCGAAAATTATCATTGCCACCCACCATTGCTATCACCTTAATTTCAATATTATTATTATTAATATTATTTCACCACTAACAGCTCTTCACATCACCCCCCCCCCACCCCCACCCCCCCCCCCCCCCCCACCCTCATCGTAATCTCTTCTCCATCGTTGGTGCCCCTTTTGCCATTCTTACCATTACACCATTACCAAATGATTAGTCCACCTTTGTCACTACCATTGCCGGCTTCTTATGCTTGCTATCACCATTTTCAATTTTATAATCACACACACATCATTGTCATTCCACTATATATTATCACATTTTTATTAGTCAAAAGTGATGATACTAATTCTAGATACGCTACTGTTCAAGCCCATGAAACGTACTCAAAAGTTGATATTGATGAGATATATCCAAGTTAGGATAGCATGAAGCTAATAAATCCTAAACCTCCTTTGTAGTGGAAAAACACCAAATTTGAATTTGATAGAAGGTGTGCAAGTATTGTCAAATATCTCCTGAGATCACAAATTGTAGCTGCTACAATAATAATAATAAAAAATAATCCAGCAAACCTCAGGGTGTCCCATGACTGTAAACCATGAAAAAAAATTAAAAACAATAAACTAAACTTGTTGGATCGGGAAAAATTCAGGCCGTAGGATATGGCTCTAATAGCATAATAAAATAACAATTTTATGGATTAAATCTCAAAACACTCCTTCAATAAAATTACATGATAAATAGGGTAAATTGAACATTTTTTATTCGACGGTAAAAATTAAGTTTTGCGACAATCTTCTTTCATAAGATTTCAAGACCTCAGGCTTCACGTCTTCATGGTGTATTTAGAAGAGGATGGTATTAGTCCTAGAATATAAACCTAGAAATCGCCGCACCCATCTCTTAGATTTATAATTCTAACCCTCAAAATATCAACATTTTATAATAGAAAGTCCTGCATATAAAATAGTTGAAAATAAATCCTGCAATGAAACTCGCTTGGGTAAGCAGCAGAAAGCTCGGAGGATTTTCCTCTCAATTATTGAATTAAAAAACGAATGCACTAGGAAATATTTGAAGGGATATACTTGTGTACAGCAGGGTTTGTGATTTTAATAATTATCATATGGAAAACAGTGGGCTTAAAACGTGACAAGTTTCCATGAAAGTACGAGGCACCATCGACCTCGCTCAAAAAGCTTAGTTTGTGAATCGGGGATGATTTTTCATGGATTAGGATATCGATTTAAGTGTTTTTTTTTAAAATAATATCATTTTGGTAAAAAACAATAAAATAAAATAAAAATAGACATGCTTCAACCAATCCTCTCAAATCATTACAAGTGAAGGTCACGCGTCATCATTCCATGAATCAAATTTGTCATGGTAATTGTGCTGGTTTCTTTATATAGTAGTTTGTTTACGTATATTTCTCAATAAACAATAAATTATGGAACGATGACCAAGTATGCTAACAACTATTAAAGCACCCATTTGCTTAATTGCTTGAACGCGAAGTCTGGAGTCTTTTTTCCTGCATTAAATAATTTGATTTGTTGTTCATACATGTTGGATTGAAGGGTTCGAGTGTTTAGTTAAAAAAATAATTAGGTTAATTAAATTAGATTATCTTTACGGTAAAACTCTTGTTATTTTGGTTTTGGGTATCCAATTAGATTGTGGGTGTGGCACAAAATAATTTGTGCAATTTTGAGTGAAAAAGAAAAAAAAATGATGGCACCTCCAATTCTTTTATTTCATAATAATAATTATTTTGTCCCACAAGTTTTTTTTTAATTTATTACTTTTACCATTGAACCGGCAATAAATTTGCTCGTACAATTTTCGAAAACGAGAATAATATAATAGATATCATCAGTAATAAAAATAATAGGTATTATAATTGAAAACTCCAACAATAGGCATATCAGTTAATTACTCCAAATAACAATCAATGTTAAATTCTGAAGGTTAATAAAATCGAATCCATAATTAGAGTATAATGCTAAACATTAAAAAAGTACAATAATATGTTTTTTTTTAAAACATATAATAATTGAATAAAGGTAATAAGGCTCCATTTTAAAATCTTATAATACAATACACACACACACACACACACATATTCTTCAAGTTTTTTTATAACTTTTTTCTTAATCTTTAGCATTGATTGTTTAAATAATGAATGCTTATCCAATGGTCAATATTGCACATTAGTAACCTTTATCTCTAACAAAATATTAGTTAATATTTATTGATGTAGAAAATATAATATATTATTTATTGTAAAGGTGGTTTGTTTTTATATTTCAGATTATTTTTTAAATTATTATTTTTTAATGTTTTCAAATTATTTTAATGTGCATATATTAAAAATATATTTTTTAAATAATAATAAACAATATTTAAATATATTTTTAAATAAAAAACACTTTTAAAAAACCTACAATAATATCAATCCCTTCTAGTAATAAATTTTATTTCCTTAAAAATCAGACCTCGAATTTTTAATTAATCACATACCTTTTGATGATATTAACAATTTTTTTTTTTTTTTTTTAAAACAAAATCCTTGCATGGCTCTGAATTTTTATGCATATAATAAAAAGCTTACACGGGGATATTGTGCTCCTTTTCTTTCTCTCTCTCTCATCTCTCTCTCTCTCTCTCTCTCACCCTCCCCCCCTCCCTCCTTCAAACCCATCTTTATAAATCCAAATATAGCTCATAATTGAGTGAAAAGATCAGTCTTTTAAACCGAGTCCTTGTTTTTTCTAATCCCAAAAGTCTGGTGCCAACTGTCAGGCCAGTTCTTGTATTGCCTGCCTAGGTGGGTTCTTGATGTCGCTCTTGTTTGAGTTATAAATCATGTTTTGTGTTTGGAATATCTTGAATACTTTTCAACTTGTGATAGTGTTTTTATGATCAACTTGGTTTGCAAGTTGGAGGAAGTGTTTTGTTGTCTGTCTTTCCATGCAATGTGTTTGCCTTTTCAACCGAGTGAAAATAAACAAAGAGAGCTTTATTTTTGTGTGCTGAATTGAATTGCTTCTGTGGATCTTATGTTTTTTCCTGTCCGCGCTTTGCCAATCTGTCAATCTTGCTTACATGAACTGGAAAAAAGGGTGGTGATGCTTTTTTGGATATTTAAGGTTTATTTTTTGAATGAGAAGGTTCAAATATCTGGGCTTAAATAGCTAGGATATTTTTTTTGTAGACCCCATTTTGTTGTTTCAGTGCTATTCTGTGGATCCCATTCTCTGTTTTATCTCTTTCTCGTTGCCCTTATGTCATTTTGTGTTTATCTTGTTTGATGAATATGCTAAAGATGCTCATGCCATTTATTTCAGCCCGATAATTAGATTTTATACAGCCATAGAAATGTGTTTCACTCTGTTTTTTTAAGATGTGTCAGTGATTTTGATCTAGTACTCATAGTGTCTTACATACTGGGATTGAGATTTTTGTGTGGCTTATAGGGATTACTGAGCACTTAATTTACTTTCAAACAAAAATGTAGGTGACTCAATTGCTCTAAAAGCACCATCATCCCACCGAATTGGTGATTGGAGGTTGGGTTACTAAAGTGAGCGTATGCCTGGAAACCAGTACAACGGTAACTCTACCCTTAACTCAGATCGAGTCGGACGGCTCTTAAAGATAAGAGAGCGAAGGAGAAGTATCAGGTCTGCCTATTCAAATGATGTAACTGATAACCATAGAGGAACTGAACCATGTGAAAATGATTTGCGCACGCGAGAAGGTGACAGCTTAAACAATTCAATTATCGAACAATACTTGGAAGGAGCTATCGCAGAGGGATATGAAAAACTGGATGTCAGGCCTTTAAGGCAACGGCTGTTGGTGGTAGCTAATAGACTACCTGTATCTGCTGTTAGAAGAGGTGAAGACTCATGGTCTTTGGAGATAAGTGCTGGGGGCTTAGTCACTGCTCTTCTAGGTAAGCAATTCAAATATTTACTACATTGATTTTTGCTGTAATCATTTAATGGAATGGAGATAACAATTCATGTAGTGGACCCCGAAGTAATTGAGACTAATAATACTCGAGTTGGTTTGTCATTGAAATTATTCATTCCTATTGTTCAGGCTTCTGTTTTTCGTCTGTTTTGTTCTCTACTTAATTTTGTATTTTATCTTTATGCATTTTCTTATTCCTCTTGTGATCATGTACCTGATGCGTTTCGGACAACGTTAACCAAGGTGTGAAGGAGTTTGAGGCGAGATGGATTGGTTGGGCTGGAGTTAATGTGCCAGATGAAGTTGGCCAGAAGGCGCTTACTAAAGCTTTGGCTGAAAAGGTGAAACATTTCTGTGCTAGAAACCTTTTGAACCTGAACTTTTCTCGACTTGCTCATTCTCGCATGTTATACCTAACAAATCAAAAGTTTCTGATTATCTCCTTCTCTTCAATCATTGCAGAGGTGTATTCCAGTATTCCTTGACGAGGAGATTGTTCATCAATATTATAATGGCTACTGCAACAATATATTGTGGCCCCTGTTTCATTACCTTGGGCTTCCACAAGAAGATCGACTTGCCACGACCAGAAGTTTCCAGTCTCAGTTTGCTGCATATAAGAAGGCAAACCAAATGTTTGCTGATGTGGTGAATCAGCACTATGAGGAGGGTGATGTTGTCTGGTGCCATGATTACCATTTGATGTACCTCCCAAAATGCCTTAAAGAATACAATAATAATATGAAAGTTGGCTGGTTTCTCCACACACCCTTTCCTTCTTCTGAAATCCATAGGACGCTGCCATCTCGATCAGACCTATTACGTTCCGTTCTTGCAGCCGATTTAGTTGGGTAAGTTTCACTTATGTAATGCAAGTCCCATAAATAATATATAGCATAGCATTCCATTTTAGCTTTTGCTAGTATTGTTGATACGGTTAAATATTTACAAAGGAAAACGAATGGATTTGTTATTGTTTGAACTTCACTTAAGCTAGAACGGTTCATTCATTTCAAAATTTTTCATCCTCCACCTGAGTTAATGTGAGGGACTTAATTTCTGTTTGACTTATGAACTCCCTTGTCTATTTAGAGACAAGTGCAGGTGAAACCTATTGATCCAATGAGCTTCATCTCACTTGTTTGTTTGTCTGTTTTGGCAGGCAAACAAAAAGTTGTTGTGCATTTAGGCTTGAAATGATCAGATTGAACTTCATCTGAGTTTTGATGGTTACAGTTAATGAGGGAAGCTAGAGAAAAATAGTAATTTAGAAATTGATTCCATAAATAACTGACTTCTCTGAACATTTTGATGTAGGGTCTTTAAATCTAGCATTATTGAATGAAATATGTTTCTGTGTTCAGGGTTTGGATATGTAGGAATCCAGAACTAGGGTTATCTCTAGTTTGAAATTAAATCATTTGGTTTTAGAGGCCACTCTTGGTGGTTGGATATAACAGGAATTGCTTTCAAACTCACAAATATTTTTTTTGATACTGCAAATTAATTTCATGGTAACATGAATATGACCCCTTTTCCTTTTGGATATTTTTGCTTCAGATGTAAGAGCATTCTTGCAGTATTTGCTAAGACTTATTATTACTCACGTCTTTAACTTAACATGTTAATTTTTCCTCCAGATTTCATACCTATGACTATGCAAGACATTTTGTCAGTGCTTGTACTCGTATTCTTGGGCTAGAGGGCACACCTGAAGGTGTTGAGGATCAAGGAAGGCTGACTCGAGTTGCTGCGGTATGTTTTAATAGAATTATTCATTTGAATTCCCCTTGCCTTTTTTCACAGAGCCACTCCATGCTTTTTGGTGTTGCATCATAGCATGAGCAAATAAGGTTCTACTTCTGCTATACTAATCGTGCTCTTTCATCTTCTTGTAATCAGTTTCCCATTGGGATAGATTCAGATCGGTTCATAAGAGCTCTTGAACTCCCTCAAGTCCAGGAACACATCAAAGAACTGAAGGAAAGATTTGCTGGCCGAAAGGTAGATCTGATCCTTACTTGATTAAGTTCTTCATTTTCTAAAATATGGTAGTTGAAACTTATAAGTTTTTCAAGTATGATCATGGCATTTATTGCATGTTTTTATGTTTTGAAGTACTTGAAACAGATGTAATAGGCATGGAATGGGAACTCTGATTTTTGTTGGCCATGGAAACTTGGAGCACCTCCAGTGCCAGCTGCCAAATCATACATAATTTGAGTTTCTTTTTTATTTCATGTCAGTTGAATTTTGTTTCCCATGAACACTTGAACATTCAGCTCTCACTACTAAAATATTTGAGGGGCAAAAAAAGAAGAAAAGAAGAAAGTGGTCAGCTGTTTTTGACCCATATTTTGTAAAATGATTAACTAGCTCCAGGCTCCAGCACCAGGACTAGCAAATGAGCACTTCTCCTTAAAAACCTTCATGGTCATTTGTTCTGATCTTTACAGAGTCAAACCTTCATGTTATTATCTCACTGTCATCCCTTTTTGGCACAAAGCATGTCATTAGATTATATTCTACTATCTCATTCCTGCTGAAATTATTATAATTAACAGGTAATGCTAGGTGTTGACCGCCTTGATATGATTAAAGGAATTCCACAGAAGATTCTTGCATTTGAAAAATTTCTCGAGGAGAATTCTATCTGGCGTGATAAAGTTGTTCTACTGCAGATTGCTGTGCCAACACGAACAGATGTTCCTGAGTGTATGATTTCTGACCCCCAAGAATATTTTAGTCATCATGCTGGCTTTTCAAACTGACTGTTCTATGGAATTTATGTCTTAAAGAGTTATATTGTCCCATATGCCCAAACAATAAATGCTACAAAAGAAAAGGTCTGGGAATCAAGTTGGTTCTTAGCTTCTAACACTGGTTGTGTCCTATGTGTAAAAAAATGTTCCAAATTGCACTGCTTACATTACTATTTTTTCCAAAATGATAGAAGCTACATTTATATTTTTTTGGTACTTTCTTTTTCAATTTTTCTCTATAGTGGAGGTCACTGTAAATTGAACCTAAGGTCTCTATGGAAACCCTCACCTCAGGCCTTACAACTAGAGTGAGCTCAGACCTTCAGATGGCACTCTGAAGGAAAATGAGGAATGTGAACATGAAAGCTGGATCTCAACTCTTGAGCATGCCATCATACCACAATTACACGAGGTTATTGCCCATCACGAGTTACATGCAAAATATTGAGTTGGGGTCAATTTATTTAGCTACCCTAATAAATTGGACATATTAAATGCCATTTTAGGATTTTTTTACTCTCGCATGCCCTTGTAAATTTGTATTTTTTCTCATACAATCTTTTCAATTTTTGAAGGAAAATGTCCTAAAATCATCAGAGAAAAAATACTTTTTTAAAAGTTAGAAAAAAATGAAAATTTAATTTTCAAAAATTAAAATCTTTTTTTGAAAAGGCAAGGAAAATTCCAAAAAGATTATAAAAATAGGTTTTACATGAAGCGGATTTTTCACTAGTTTTCAATGTTTTTTTATAGTTTTTATGATTTAGTTCATTTTTTTGGGATGTTCCAAGTTCTAACTTTTCTACCTTTTTCAATTCTATTCTTTATATTTCATTTTTTTTTTCTTTTCTAGGATTTCGTAGTTTAATTGACTTTTTAAAATTAATTTATAATTTTTTTATGTTTATTGTTTTTGGTTTGAGGGGCATTAATTTTTAAAATTAGAAACTGACATGAGAGAAAACATGAATATACAAGGACACAGGAGAGTGAAAAAACTGCATATGAGAGAATACTCCCAAATATATATACAAGGGTAGATAGATTACTATCTTTATTGAGTTGTTGATCTTAGGTGCTTATAGAAGTTAGTAACACTCACGAGATAACTCAAAATCCTCCTGGAAGAATGGTTTTATTTTGTTTTCTTGATTGTTTCCTGATAAAGATGTAGTTTACTAATAGTTTTAGCATTTTGTAGTAGTTTCTTGTCTCGTAACTCATTATTATTTCCTTGATAAACTCGTTGGTTACTTAACAAACTGGGTTTAGATTTCCTTAATTTCATTTCTTCTGATTTTTCCTTGAGGTGCATCAATTTCTTTTTTGTCTTCTAGTGTATTTATATCAGCAGCATCAGGCTTTATTGACTTTGACGTGCTTGTTGCTGTCTCATCCATGAAAACAGATCATTGACTCTTAGCCTTGTGTTGCATTCCAAACAGCTTTTGTGCCTTCTTGAAAAAGATAAATCAGCAAGTTTTTCTTGTTATATTCACAGATCAAAAACTTACAAGCCAGGTCCATGAAATCGTTGGACGAATTAATGGCAGATTTGGAACATTAACTGCTGTTCCAATACACCACCTGGTATGTTTTTTATTTTTCAGCTCAATGCTGGATTATAACTGAAATTTTTGAGGTGCATTATAGATTGCTTGACAAATTACTATTTGAAAGGAGTAAATTTATCATTGACTACATCTTGAACTCGTTTTCAGCGATGTGTTAGGGCTGCAAATCTATTCTTGTTGGTTCAAAGAGAGTCCCCACCAGAACATGTGAACATTTGTACGAAATCAATATTAGTTGTATGTGGTAATTCAACATGATGATAGCAACACATGTTATCATGACCATTTCTATCAAATCATAATTTCAAATAATTTACTTGTGTCTAAACCAAACACGTGAAATAAAAGAGCTACCCACCATAAACATTGTGCCTCATATCTAAACTCATTCAGATCTCTGTTTCAGAAAAAAAAAAGGAAGTGCCAAAGGGCATTTGGCCTTCATATTGAAAGGAAAATCCTGGCATATGAAGCTATAGCCAAACATAATTGAATGTTCTTACATTCTATGTCCAACTGAAGTGGGAGCCATAGAGAAAACGTTTGGAGAAAACAAAAGGATTTTATGTGAGAGACAACAGTTTTTGTGTGCTAAGTTTTTTTCAGGTCTCAACATAACAATACAGTATGGGAAAAAAAAAGAAAAAAAAACAAAACAGACAGCAAGATGTCAGTTTTTGAGCTGGGTGGTTTATAAATAAGAGGAATCTGAAGACTAGGGTTAGGGTTAGGTTTCTGCTTGCCTGTGGGATATTTTATTGTAGTATTAGAACAACTTTAAATATTCTTACTCTGCTCTTGAAAAAAAAAGGGCTTGTTTTATCTGAGTCATCTTCTAATGTTTCAATCTTGCATCTGGGGATCATTAATGGGAAATTCCTGAAGCAGTTTCTTTTGTGCTTACAGGATCGCTCTCTGGACTTCCACGCCTTGTGTGCTTTATATGCAGTTACTGGTAATTTTTTCATCCCTTAACTCAGGTCTTCCTACTATCTTCATTGTTTTATAGTTTTTTTTTCTATTTATGCATAAGATTAACCGTATTGTTATTTTTCCTACTGAAAACAATGGAGCAGCCAATATTAGTGGCTCTTATTACCAGTTGTCAAATATGGTTTCACTAAAAGACTCTTAATCATAATGCCCTTATTTTGACCTTTCTAGACCTGTTTTTAAGAAAATCTTATCTCTAACTTAAGCTGTTACCCACAATCGATACGTATCTTCTTAAGTGCAGCTGCCATGTAAGAGATAAATGTTTCACTTTTGGCAACTACTATGTGGCTATGTGCATATGGGCAGCACACAAATGTGTTTTATTGAAAACTTTTTGACCTATAGATTGATCATGTGCTATATCTTTGGATTTGGCTGTATATTTCCTTAATTTTATCAAGTTTCTCTTCTGAATTTATTTCATTAACCCCCCATTTCCTTTACCAGTCATTTTAAATTTTTTAATCCTTCTTACCATTTCCACGGTAAATCTTGCTATGTGGCAGTAAAGTATCAAACAGAACAAATTCTCCATCATTCAGAAGCACTGCAGATTAAATTATCATTGATAATAATGAATTATAAATATAATGATAACAACAAAAATAATGACAAGGTAAAGATTGAAATGACAGCCAATACTGAAGTTCACATCCTTGCTGGTTATTCAAACTGCATCCTATAAACTGTTTCAAACTCTTGCATGAGTTAGATGCGGCCTCATTTATTGGACGACAACAGAATCCTTGTTTAAAATGATGCTTATCTGAAAAGCTATATTGAACACATTTGTATGTAACAGAATGGATATGCAAGTGGGGGTGCAAATATTTCCTGGATAGCTGCATGTATGTAATCTGAGTGGGGAATGACTTCAAAAGCCAAATAATCATAAAAGCTAAATAATAAGTTGAAACTTATGAAGTGCAATGCAACTAGAATAATATCAGTTTGAGACATCAATTTGTGTTTGTGCACCGTCTGTGCTTGTGTGTTTAGTAGCATATCCTTTGTGCATTACATTGTACTTATCAAGAATTGTTACATGAATATTATCTAAACCCAAGACAATGACTATGACATGATGATACTAAATTGACATCACTTTGGTTTTTGTTCCTGTAAACTTTTCCAAACACATTTGCATCTCTTGTATGTTAGCTCATTATTAGGAGAGATATGGAGTTTGTTCAAGACAATGTTCATCTGAACAGCCATATCACACATTCTTCTAAATGGAGTGAACACATGCATTTATGCATGCACTAGCACTCGTGCGCACATGTATGTATATATTTTTATGAGCAAATATTTTTGTATGGAATCCTTATTCTTCACAAGTTATTGTATTTACACATCCATATTGTACTCTGCTCATCTTCAGTATTTAAATATGTGCCTTTCCTTCTGTATTATTTGCTCTATCTGGAAATTTCCAAGCAGGATTTTATACTATTGTTTAATGTTTTGAGTCTCATCTTCTTATTACTTGTGAAATGCCATTCTTCTAAGAATTGACTATGAAAGTATGCCATCTGTTCTAGAGTACCAACATGGTGTCGGATTTACAGTCAATTCATGAAGTTAGAAGATTTGAAATCAGACAATGTATTAATATCAGAGTGTCAGTAGCGGTCAATGCTTTCATTTTAGACTTTGGGCAAACTTCAAGTACTAGAATTTTGTCTCCGAATGTTGACAGTGTTAATCACAGTGAAAATCCACAATGTTTTCTCCTAAAAGTGGAACTCTCACTGGTTCAATGATATTGTTATTGAAATGGAATGAACATACAAGAAACCTGATCTGTTTTGCCGATGATAATTTGTCATTCCCCATAATGTTTGTTCTCTCCCTATGCAGATGTTGCTCTCGTGACTTCTTTGAGGGATGGAATGAATCTTGTCAGCTATGAGTTTGTAGCATGCCAAGATTCAAAGAAAGGTGTGCTCATTCTTAGTGAGGTAATTACAGATGAGTTAAAATGTGTGATGTCTAGATTTTATCTAAAATCTGTGATGTTGTTTATCTCTTGCAAGTGCGAAAACGTCATTCTTATGTAACTATTGCTGTATCTTTTAATGGATCTCTTGTTTCCTTTTATTGCCTTAATGTTTTGGCTCAACATGGCTGGATCTGACACCTTCTCTCATGTAGCAACAAGCAGCAACTTTCATAGTCACCAATTGCTTGGAAAATAAATTTAATGTTGAAGTTAGTGAACTAAAGTTTCCTTCCAAATAACTAATGGAGGACATGTATTAGTTTTCAAAATATATGACAATTGTTTTTACCTCCTGTGAAATAATTTGGTAAACAATGAAACTGGAATTCCCACAAACTTCATAGGCAGAAGACCTGGTTTTTAAATTGTAGTATATGATTTGACATGTGCAGGATTCTGCAGTGAAGCTCTATGATTTTTATCTCAGCAATACATGTAGAGTTATTTTGTCTACTGGTGACCAAATACATGCTCCATGCACACCAAACCTTGATGCTGTGTTTTTCTGCATTGATTTGGAATGAAAATCAATCATATATTATAAATTGTCAATAGCTGTATATTTGAATAATTACTATCTGTATTTCATGGATTATAATCTCCCAGTCTTTAAAAAAATGTTTTTTTTTGTATTTTTGTAGTTTGCAGGTGCAGCCCAATCTCTAGGTGCTGGAGCAATCCTTGTGAATCCTTGGAACATCACTGAAGTTGCTGATTCAATACTACAAGCTTTAACTATGTCCCCTGAAGAAAGAGAGAAGCGACATCGCCACAACTTTGTCCATGTGACAACCCACACTGCTCAAGAATGGGCTGAAACTTTTGTGAGGTACACTTGTAACAGCAGAAATTATATTTGAGAAAAAGACCAAAAGTAATTTAGGTCTTAAATCCTTTTTGGATATAGGTAACTAGGTTGTTGATATTATTTTTGTATTGTAATTAGTGGTCTTATGAGTTCACAGCATGGAAGAAACCTATTAAATGCAACCCCCTTGTGCTACCATAACCTTGTCCTAAGGAACTACCTTCTTTCTCTGACACAATGCATCAGAATACACTTCTATTGTGATTTTATGCACTTGAATTTGAGAAATTGTGTTTCTTGATATTCGCTAAGCTGGCTTCTTGCTTCACAGAGAAGGATTCTTTTTTCATCCGCATAAGGTTGTGCGGGAGACCTTGCAGAGTTATTCTTTAGCACCTATGAAGAAGTAGGATAGATTAAGTCTGGATGAGCGAAATTGATTTCAATATTATGGCCTTTAATAAGTTTATTACTTTTGAATGCTGTTGGTGCATGTTAATAAATGACCATACCACATGTGTAGAATGAAATAAAATTGAATTGAAAATAATTGATCTGTACTAATAACCTTTAAATAGTGATGAATAGTCCTCATTGAGTATGTGAAAATGAAAATCTTCTGGTGTTTTTGTTTAGCAAATATTGTCATATTGCTAATAATCATAATTCAACCTGCAAATGTGTGGTAATATTGTATGAAAAGTTAATATGTAATGTGGCTATTTTGATATTTTGCAGTTTTATGAAAACAAGAATAGAGATTTCTAGCTTCTCAACCTTCATCTTGTGGTGCTAAACTTTGATTTTTGAATAATTTCTTTACAGTGAACTGGATGATACAGTTATCGAGGCAAAGCTAAGGACCAAGCAAGTGCCACCTCCACTTCCAGAAGAAGATGCAATTAGTCGATATTTGCAGTCTACTAATCGATTGCTCATACTGGTATGCTGCTTTTTATACATATATAAGTACTGGTCTGCTCTTTTAAAGTTTGAAAAAAATTCAATGTCTCGGCTCAGAATAAGAAATCCTGTTACAAGTGTATTTTAGACACATGCTAGAATTTGTGCGACTTTGTTCTGTCAGGAATTTAGACAATCTATTTGTAGTGAAAGAATTTCATTCATGTCCTTCACTCTAATTTTTTCTTTAGCCTGTTAATTGTAGTCTGTGTCCCAAGTTGTTGAGGAATATGCTGAGTCAACATGCGCACGCACGCGCGCACACACACCAAGCTAAATGCAATTAAATAAAACATTAAATCACTCAAGGTTGAGCTGAAAATTAAAATTCTAGATCTCGGAGAAAGCGCCAATTTCTACCTTTATTCCATGCCTTAAATTCTACTAGCACCGTATTAAAAATTGCATCTGAATTATGTTGAGTGAAGCAGCCCGGCAGTGACGGATAAGGTCAATTTTCTCATCTGTTTTACATGGTGATCATCTTGGCATCACCCATTGCCTCAATAATCATTAAATTCATACAAAATAAATTCATGACATGAATATTTCTGCTAGTTTTCTGAACAAAGCATAACCGTGGAACATATTAAATGGGAGTTGCCTGTCATTTTAAATATGTGTTTTTCTTCTTTCAAGCATGATATTGAAACCCTAACGTGGAGTTTGGAATATTTCCATCATAGTTTAATATATGGTTTAAGCACCTTATTTTAATTGTTTTAAAAATGTTTCTGTGCTTCCTTCCTTCCTTCATATTATTGCTGTGTACAATACAGGGATTCAATGCAACATTGACTGAACCTGTAGACACTCCTGGGAGAAGAGCTGACCAAATTAAAGAAATGGAACTGAAATTGCACCCAGAGTTAAAAGAAGCATTGACAGCACTTTGCAGTGATCGAAAGACAACCGTTGTTGTTCTCAGTGGGAGTGATCAAAAAACATTAGATGATGTATTTTCTCTATTTCACATTAATTTCCTATTTACCTTGTTATGAAAATGTCTAAACCAAGTGTTATCTCTTCCTCAGAACTTTGGAGAGTATGACATGTGGTTGGCAGCAGAGCATGGAATGTTTTTGCGACTTACAAAGGGAGAATGGATGACAACAATGCCAGAACACTTAAATATGGAATGGATTGACAGTGTGAAGGTGCTTCTGTTATAATAGTTTTCATTTTTCATCTTCCATTCTTGCCTATAGCCATATAACACATTTCACTTCTTTTCAGCATGTTTTTGAGTACTTCACAGAACGAACTCCCCGATCACATTTTGAACTCTGTGAAACATCACTTGTATGGAATTACAAGTATGCAGGTTAGTGTCTTTTTGGAATTTGGACCAGTTAATCATTCAAATTTATTTATCTCCGCTTGCTTCCTTGTCATTTTATTCTGATTATTACTATGATTGTAGATGTTGAATTTGGAAGGCTTCAAGCAAGGGATATGTTGCAACACCTCTGGACAGGCCCAATTTCGAATGCCTCTGTTGATGTGGTCCAAGGGAGTCGATCAGTTGAGGTTCGAGCAGTTGGTGTTACAAAGGTAACAATATGATTGATATTATTAAAATTATTGACATCACTAATTTTTTTTTCTAGTACAAAAATTTGTTTGTTCTGTATATTACAGTAGTATTTATTCAGGGTGCTGCTATTGATCGTATACTGGGAGAGATTGTCCATAGTAAATCCATGATAACACCAATTGATTATGTCCTATGCGTTGGGCATTTTCTGGGAAAGGTAATTTCGTCTACTTCAATCTCGCTAGCAATATTAAGCAGAATACTGGGAGACCAAAATCTGAATCTGATGTTGGTTTTCAAGACTTGGTCTATGTACTTGAACAAGTCGCGATCATGCTGGATTTATTTTGAACATTGATTTAGCTTATAATAGGCTTGTACTGTGTCATAAATGGAAATTATTGTGAATTTTATTAAGCCGAAGCCGAATTTTAAGTTGTGTGAATACATTCTGTAGTCAGTCTTTTAGTATGTTAAAATTAATGGCCACGTGTTAGGCTAGAAACAGATAAAGATAAGTTAGTTAAGTAGATAAAGATTATCTTAGTGGTATTTCATTCAAACTAGAATTGTTGCTTTAATTAGTATTTAAACTAGCATGATGAATAAAAGAGCACTGAACAATTTTCCAGAAATTAGTATTTTGAGGTTGTGGATTCCTCGAAAATCCATAATTAACCGTCACTGTCTCATCTATACTGCTCAATGGAAAACGTGTCTATTGACTCGGTGTGCATGCATTTTTAACTCATGTACTTGATCATCAGGATGAAGATGTGTACACCTTCTTTGAGCCAGAGCTCCCTTCTGATGGCTTAGCAGTTGCAAGAAGCAAGCAAAATGATGGACTGAAACTACCCAGTGATAGACGACCTTCTATGAAGCTCCCTGTCATTAGAAGCGCGCCTAAATCATCTCAAGGTAAGGCACAACGACCTTCACTGAATCCCGAGAAGAGAACAGCTAACCACAGCTGTGGGAGTGGGCGACGGGCATCCGCGGAAAAGATTTCATGGAACGTGCTTGATCTCAAGGGAGATAATTACTTCTCCTGTGCTGTCGGTCGAACTCGCACAAATGCTCGCTATCTACTCGGATCATCAGATGATGTCGTGTCCTTCCTAATGAAATTAGCCAACGCATGTACGTGAGACACGTAGTGCTGAAGTTGAGAAATGTTTCTCGCCTGCAAATGGTAACTCAAAAGTCCAGGAACCAGGTGTGGTTTTTGAAGGCAAGATTGGTGAGGCAACAGAAACAGTTCGAGTGTTGTAACATCAATAGCTAGCCTAGAATACTTTGGTGTGCCCGCCCTGGCCTCACACAAGCAAGGGTGTTGATAAGTCTGAGTAATTATCTCCAAATTGGGTTTCCAATATTCAAGTCCTATTTTATCTCTAATATTAGCTGTAGAAATATACTCTAGAATCCCTGTAAACATGAGATTGTATCCTGATAGAATTAGCTTTCCATATAGTTAGCCAATTAGCTCGAAACTAGAGGATCTGTAAAGTAGAGCTTTGTAAAAGTGGCTATTTATACTGTGCTTGTAACAGAGAAAAGCAAGCTGAATAGGATTGAATCTCTTCACGTATTCTTAGACAACAGTTTTAAACTACACGGCATGCCTACTTCAATGGTCAAAGACAGAGACTCTACTTTTACAAGCTCATTCTGGAGAGAGTTGTTTAAATTACAAGGCACTGAGTTTCAATTGTTTATCATCCTCAGGCGGACGAGCAGATAGATTGTGAACAAAATGGTGGAGCAATATCTGAGATGTTTCTTAGGGGACCGACCCAAGGGGTGGTCTCAACACCTACCACTAAAGAGTGGTGTTACAATACATCAACTCATACATCCACTAAGCTAACCCTATTTGAATCAGTCTATGATTATCCCCCCCAAAAATTAATGCAATTCATACCAGGCACCACAAGGGTACAAGAAGTGGAAAATACCTTGAAAACACTGGATGAAATCCTCAGCATCCTCATCAAGCACAGGAAAGAATGAGAAAGTATGCAAACCATAGACATACAGATAGAAGTTTTGAGGAAAGGGACTAGGTTTACCTCCATTTGCAACCTTACAAGCAACGGTCAATAACTCAAAGAAAGAATATGAAGTTATCTCCCAGATTTTATGGGCCCTTTCAAGCAGGCTTATTGATCCCGTTCCGTTCCAATGCAAAATCCGGGACAAAACGGCTATGTTTTTGTCCCGGTCAAAATCCCGGCCAGTTCCGGAAAATCCGGCCGAATTCCGGCCGGAACGCCCCGGTTCCGTACCGGGCGTTCCGTTCCGGGTCAAGCCACAACGACGTCGTTTCAAGATTTCAAAAATTCCCAAATCAATTTTCATCTCTTAACCTCAGCTCGTCGATAATCCATCAAAAATCAACCCAAAAAGAGGTGAAAACGAAGCACCTTAAACAGATCAAGGGTGGTGACTGCTAGTGCTTTTTTTGTTATCTTCTCCGGTGCTCTTATCTGGGTTTTCTTTAAGAGATCCAAGCGTGTAAAGCAGTCGGAGTCTTTTGCATCAGAGGTTATCAAAATGCCCAAGGAGTTTAGCTATAGAGAGCTCAAAAACCGCAGTAAAAACAAAAGATGTGAAGCTGCAGAAGGCTGGGGGGGCTGCGGGCTCTGTGGGGCTGGGGGCTGGGGGAGAAGGGGGCTGACTATGTGGTGCTGGGGGCTGCGGAGAATGAGGGAGAATGTTTGACGGCGTGGGGAGAACTGGAGAAGTTAGATGTAGGGTTTTTTTTGGAGATGAAGATGGGGGAGGGGAATTAAACCGGGGCTTTTAATTAGAAAGTTGGAAATTAATTAAAATATATGTTCTTTTCCATGTAATAAATACAAATTTAGAAATTAAGGCAAATAGGGGTTTTAATTTGTAATTAATTTGATTGAATTATTTGTAATGGAATGTATTTTAATTAATTATGTTTAAACTTATTGGTTGCTTTACTTTCATAATATTTTGGAATTTCAAAGATGTTTCTAATTTTGAGATTATGTTTGTATTGTATAATTTAAATTTCATTTATCTTGAATTTAAATTATACTTGTTAAATTAATATTTTATTTTTTTCATATATATAATTAAATAAATATGAACAGTACAAAACCGGAACGGAACGCCGGAATGCACCGAAACCGTTACGTTCCGTTCCAAACACAAAACCGGAACGGTATTGACAACCCTGCTTTCAAGTGCTGAAGAAAGTTGGACTGGTAGCTTACTGTTTGGATGTACCACCAGAGTCAAAAATCCACCTTGTCTTCCACGTGTCGTGTTTGAAGAAGAAACTGGGGCAAAGACACCAACAAGTGGTGACGCTACCCCCCACTGATAAAGATGGGGTTGTTCATACAGAGCCTGAGGAGATTGTGGGGAGTAAAATGACGAAGAGGAAGGGAAAGGCAGTGACTGAGGTGTTGGTGAAATGGAGAGGCTTAGGAGCAGAGGAAGCTTCATGGGTGGTATATGCAGATTTGGAAAAAGAGTTCCCTGACCTTGTGGGCAAGGTCATTTAAAGGGGAGGCATTGTTATGTGCCCACATGATAGGAAGGGGCGTGGCCTCACAGGGGATGGTCTCTCGTACCTCCATCTAAACCTCTAAAAGAACTACTTAATCGAATCATAAGAGGGAAACCCAAGGTTAGCTATGAAACAGTCCTTCACAATAAATTTAAATATCCTATGTATAACTATGTATCCTACTATAGATTGTCAAAAGAAAAAAATGACATTTGTACATCAATTATCTATTGTATCTATTCCTAACAATGTGTAGGAAGCCTTTGACCATTCTAGATAGAGGGAGGCAATGAATGAAGAGATGAAAGTCCTTCAAAAGAACTCAACATGGGAAGTTGTTGACTTGTTGAAAGGAAAGATACCTGTTGGG
Organism: Salix suchowensis; assembly: GCA_029030765.1. NCBI lineage: Eukaryota > Viridiplantae > Streptophyta > Magnoliopsida > Malpighiales > Salicaceae > Salix > Salix suchowensis. The sequence continues at coordinate 13,713,702 of JAPFFH010000004.1, forward strand.
TGTAGGTGGGTCTTCACCATTAAATTCAAAGCCGATGGAACTATTGAATGGTGTAAAACAAGACTTGTCGTCAAGGGATATACTCAAACATATGGAATTGATTATATGGAGACTTTTTCACTAGTGTCAAAATTAATATTGTTTGTATTTTACTATATCTAGCAGTAAATCTTGAGTGGCCTCTACATTAGTTTGATGTAAACAATGCATTTCTACACGGAACTCTTCAAGAAGAAGTGTATGTGGAATTGCCTTTTGGCTGTAAACAACAAACTGGAGGTAATAAATAGGTCTTAAGGTTGATAAAATCCCTATATCATTTGAAGCAGTCTCCTAGAGCGTGGTTCAGAAGGTTCATAAGTTTTATGAAGGCAGTTGGTTACATGCAAAGTAACTCAGATCACACATTATTCATGAAGCATAATGAAAAACAAATCACAACTCTCATTATGTACGTTGATGATATGATAGTGACTGGAAATGATCCTGTAGAAAGGAAAAGACTACAAAGCATGTTGCAAGTGAGTTTTAGATGAAAGACCTTGGAGAATTGAAGTATTTCCTTGGAATTGAATTGTCAAGATAAAAAAAAGGTATTTCTATCACAAAAAATATGCCTTAAACTTACTAAGTGAAATTGGTATGACAACATGCAGTCCAGCTAGCACTCTTATGGAAGAAAACTTGAAACTACATGGTGATTCAAATCAAGTCCTAGTAACAAGGAACATTATCAGACGTTGGTTGGAAGATTAATGTATCTTGCACATACTCAACCTAATTTAGCTTATGTGCTGAGTGTGGTTAGTTAATTTATGCACTCTGCAAGCGAAGAACATGTAAATGATGTCATTAGTATCTTACGCTACTTAAAGTCATCTCTAGGAAAAGGAATTTTATTCATAATTTGGATACTAACGGCTATATAGATGCTCATTGGGCCGAGTCTATTCAAGATTGATGTTCTACATCCAGTTATTTCACGTTTATAGGATGGGAACTTGGTTACATAGCGAAATAAAACACAAGAGATAGTTGCTATATCCAGTGCCGAAGCTGAATATAGAAGATTGGCTAAGGCTATATAAAAATTGTTGTGGATTAGAAATCTGATGATAGATTTATAGATTAAGCCAATCAACCCTTTGAAGTTATATTATGATAATAAGACAACGTGTGATCCTGTCCAACATGATAGCACTAAACATATTGAAGTTGACAGGCATTTTATCAAGGAGAAACTAGAAGAGAAATTAATTGAAGTTCCTCATGTTTGATCTCAACACCAGCTTGCTTATATGCTAACCAAGGCACTGTCAAACCAAGCGTTTTAATGACTATCTCAACAAACTAGGAATTAGTGACATCTACGCACCAACTTGAGAGGGAGTGTTGATAAGTCTGGGTAATTATCTTCAAGCTAGATTTTCAATATTCAAGTTCCATTGTATCTCTAATATTAGTTGTAGAAATATATTTTAGAATATTTAGAATCCTTGTAAACATGTGATTGTATCCTGATAGAAATAGTTTTCCATATAGTTAGCCAATTTACCCAAAACTATAGGATCTGTAAAGTAGAGCTTTGTAAAAGTGGCTATTTATACCGTGCTTGTAACAGAGAAAAGCAAGTTGAATAAGATTGAATCTTTTCCCGTATTTTGCATATTTCTAACTAAGGGCATCGTACTGCAAACCAAAAACAAGAAAGATAAAAAAGAGCAGCAATTCACTACAGTGACCTTTGTTGAAAGATATGAGGAAGAGAACCCTTACAGCTTTTGTATCTTCATTTCCATTCTTTTGCTTCTTTTGTCCCTAATGTTTATTTTTGTGCAAAATTTTGGAACGAGCACTTGCAAAAGGAGCAATTATGTTAGAAAATGAGGCTCGTTAGCTTCTTCTAGTGCATGTGTGTATAAGAGTTGTGATACCCTTCTCTTTTCCATTAAAGAAGTACTGATATCCTATGAATTGCATATGTGCTTTGAATCCTGAAAACAATGATACCGACCTTCAAGGACTAGTCAGACACTGAGCCTGGGTGCAAATACGATATATAAAAACCAATAGAATAATTGCATGACAAGTTAATATTTATGTGACTTTTTATGTATTGTCATTACATAATGATGTAACACAGTTATCTTTCGATATAATTTATTATGACTAAATAAATAACATAACTCTTATTTTTTTAATCTTATTTTAGTTCTCAAGTTAATTTTAGATTTTGGGCAAAAGTGAGAAATCGAGCTTGGTGAGCAGTAGCTAAATTATTATACATGTGTTTTTCATTGCATTAATAATGCCAAATAAGGTGACATATGTGATTCAACAAGCATAATCAATAATCAATCATACACAAAATTATTTATGTGATTCAACAACTGAGACTCGCTCTAATAGCCAGATGAATAGAGAAATCTAATATGAAAAATAAATAATTACACGTATCACATGAAATTGGTCTCTAACCCCAAACTCAAAAGTAATCCAAACCTTACTCTCTCTTTTTCTTACCTCTCTATAGCAATCAAAGTATAGAGAATGAAAACACTAATAAATAAGTCTTCCTGTAAAATATAAAAACTTTAGGGTTTTATATGAACTAAGTACATTCTTTTTTTTTTATTTGGACTTATAATTAAAGACAAACCTAATAAATCTCTATACTAGCTTAAATTATGTCAATTTATGAAACTTGAACTCCTATTTGATTGCCTCTACCAAACACCTCTCAAGTACTATGCTAACCTACCAAATACAAGTAATGATTGAACTTAATTATATAGATATATTTTGTCAACACAACTACAATACTTTTAGTTGTAGCAATTTACTTCACTAATATCATTTAGAATGAAATGATACCTGCCATCTTTATGTGTAGTTTTTTTTTATGTTACATCCAATTCTTTGATAAATGAATAACATATAGTCTATCATCGTATACATTCAAGTCATGTAACAAACCAAAATTATCAACCAAACCTCTCATATAATCAACATTTGTTATAGACAAAGCAATTATGGATTAAAACATTATTTGCTGATTAATAGCAAACACTAAAAGTAAAAACATAACTTGGAGTGACCTTTTTTTTTTTATAATCTAAACCACCATCATAATCTAAATCTACAAAGCCCTAAATATTGCTTCTAACGCTACTACCCCTATTATATACTAGACCAACATTTATATTACCTCCAACATAACAAAATATATATTTCACGAACTACCAAAAAAATTTACTAGACTTCTTTTAAACTTGATACACATATTAACAACATGTGAAATGTGATGTGATCCTAACTTCAACACCAAAAAATCCATTTGGGATTTTATTAGGTCCAATCATTAGATTTAAAGCAAAGAAGTTCAAAGAGGTAATTAATGGACTTTTTCAGGATACATGGACTAGGGTGGACTTCGATAGCCTTGATTAATTTGATTAATATTCAAGAAAGACTTGTAAGGGAGAATCCAAACATTATAGAAATATTGAAGACAAATATTCAAATTTACTAGTTTTAGAGCTACAAAATGAATTTTGATGCAACCCCAGTTGCATTGGAAAGTAAACATCTACAACTTTTCATTAATATATGCTAGACCTTATAAATTCTCAAAAAAATATAGAACCATTCATTTAAAGGTGAAATTTCAATTCTACTAGTAGATTATAAAACTCAACTTTTCTAATTTTAACTAGTTGAGCTATAACTTATTTATCTTTGAGTTTATTGTAGGGCCTACAACATTTAAAGGTTTTTTGGGCTAAGTATTATTTTATTATATTAGTTATTTTGGGATTTTATTGTGCTACAACCTATATCAAGTTTAAGTTTATTAGGGTTAGATTTGTACTATATAAACCAATTATGAACATTGTTTTTTTTACTTTATGATTTCTTTTATGATATTTTTGCATATTTAGGAGATTATAAGTTTTATATATGCATGGTTGTTTGTTACAAATAATGTTTTTTTTTTAAAAATAAAATGTGTGGGAGTTTATGTTTTTGTGTTTATTTGTTTTAATGGCTTTATTCTCTAGGCTATTTTTTAATGTCCATTTGTTTTTACTATTTAGATGCAATTTGATTTTGTTTCTTCCTATCAATTACTAAGTCCCCAATTAACTTAGTTTTATTTTGGTCCCTTTGTTTTCTTGCTTTGTGTTTTCGGTCTCTTTTGTCCATTTTTCTTCATTTCTTATTTTTTTTATATTTGCATTTGTTTTTAAAAAGGCAACAACAAATATTTTAAAATTAATGTATTAATAGTTGATCACATGGAAAGAAAATTCTTGAATTTTGGATTCATTTGAAAAAGGCATTGAAAAATGACATAAATGTGTTAAAACTATTTGTTCACTTTTTTGTTAAATTATTTTTAAAATTAAGGTTAAAAATCAAGTTATGTAGAAATAGATTAATACAAGTTTAGTAAATATATTTAAATGCTTGGAATGATGGAGATGTTAAAATTTGATGAATTGTATGTTTTTTTGTCCTCATATATGTTGAAAATGTGTCAAATTATTTGTTGGGTTGAATTAATTGTTAGACAAATGGTTGGATGGCTATGATTAAACATGCATTAATAGTTTATGTTTGGGAGTAGTAAGAGAAGCATCCGAAGTGGGATTTGACTTCTCGAGAGCTTATATAATAGGAGCTTAAGATATGGGTTACCCCCTTGCCTTTTTAATAATTTAAGATTCTTTTATAATTGTTAGCTTTTTATGAAAAAAATGTTTTTGTTGTCTATAATTGCTTATCATGAGATATCTTGTCTACAAGGTAAGATATTTGTATGTGTTTTGTTAATATATTTGTGATTGGTAATCAACCACAATGATACACACACACACATATTATAATTGATTGCTACAATAATAATTTTATGTGATTAGAAATTGATCACAACAACAAACATCCATATGTAAACTAATCAACACAAATATGAAAAATTAAAGTGTGAAATTTAAAATGACCAAAATGGTAGACATTAACATGCAAAATGGTAATGATTGCAACATCAAACAATAACATGTGATAAATTTGGCGATTTGGATAACTATTATAATATATTAGTAAGTTGGTTATTTGGACATATATCAAAACAACCACACATGTATAATTTACTTAATATATACGCATATACTAAAAGTTGTATTTTTACTTAATATGTGTTATGTAGGTGCATTTTGTTTGTCTTGGGTATCTGGAGATCGTGATTCAAATTCTTCATTGGTTATATTTATTTTGGTGAGAAATTATGTAAAACTAGTTAATATTCAAGAATATATTATATATGAAATTAAGCTATTAGTGTAAACCTCGGACATAAACTATTCTTTAAATTTGGAAATAAAAAAATGAATTGAAGTGTTAAGGGAAAACTGTAAAAGATAAAAAAGAGGTATAACTCAAATGGTAAAAGAAAAAAATGAGGTAAAAAATAAAAGTAAATGGGATCAATTATGTAAATAATTAAAATATACTATAAATATCCTCATTTTTCTTCTTGGTTGGCAGCTACAACATAAAAGGAGGGGAGAGAAAGTTGAATTTTTCACCTAAAAACAAAGACAAAAACACCAAAATTAGCTAAGTTTAGATAAGAATCGGTCAATAGATGGGAGGAGAAACATTAGGCAAGGCTTTTAGCAAGAGAATAAGTGAGGAAATATTAGAAAACAAAGGGGGGACTAATTTGAATAATAAAGGGTGGAATAATTTTTTTTCAAATGGTTACGAATTGAAGTCCACATTATGTTCCGATAAAGATCCATAAACTTGATTATGAATTTAATTTGAATCTGATAAAGATTCCATGCATTAATTTTGAAATTTATCAAGTAGGGCTCTTAAGTATATTCCATGCACTAATAGATTGTTTATATGTTGTAATTCATGATTTTAATATTTAAATAATAAAATTTTAATAGATCAAATCTGTTAGAAATGAGTTTTTTCCCTACTTAAAAGGAATAGTATAATCAAAACGCAGAGACAGTGCTACGTATATTTTTTAATTCTAGATAACCTGGGTAAATTTTTCTATCCACTTTGTTTGTAAGTTGTATTTTTTCCCTAGTAATATTAGATCTGAAATATTAAACAATTTTTTTTTTTACAAAAATTATCTCAAATCCAAGAATCAAATATTTCTAAGAAATAACCTTAAACAAAAGAGGACAAAATTAGAATTAGAATGCATTTTATTTTATTTTATAAGATTTATTCCTCATATTATTATATTAAAAGTATTTAAGAACACTTATATTATTTGTTTTGGTTTTTCAAAAATCCTAGATTATTTTATATATATATATATATATATATATTTTTTTTCAGGTGCTAATATTAAATAAATATTAAAATATATAATTAGTGTCACATATTTATAAGAAAAAAACCTAAATAAATGAAAAAATAAAAATAAATATAGGTAGATTTTTTTTAAAAATTGACCAAAAAGATAAATTAAAAAAAAAATCTAAAAAACAACAAAGAAAATAATAAATATCATTTTTCAAATGAACATCAAAACAAATTAAAATGTTAATATTTAAAAAAACCTTAACAAAATTGGTGAGACCATAATTATTGTTTGAAAAAACAATTGCAAGATTTTTTATTTTATAAGATTTATTACTCATATTATTATATTAAAATTATTTTAGAGCAATGACAGTAATTTTGCCCCCAAAAAAACCTAGGTTATATATATATATATATATATATATATTAAGGCGCTAATATTAAATAAATATCAAAAAATATAATTAGTCTAACATATTTAACATAAAACAAAACTAACAAATAATTGATTTTTATGTGCTGTAATTAGTTATTTTAATATTTAATTAATGAAATTGTAATAGATCAACTCTGTTAGAAATGAGTTTTTTTCTCCCCTTAAAAGGAACAGTGTAATCGAAACGCAGAGGAAGTGGTCCGTATATTTTGTAATTGTAGATAACTTGGGTAATTTTTCTACCCATTTTGTTTGTAAATTGTATTTTTTTCCCCAGTAATATCAGATTTAAAATATTAAACATTTTTGTTTTCTTAGAAAAAGAATCTAAAATCCAAGAATCAAATTTTTCTAAGAAATAAGCTTTAACAAAAGATGACAAAATTAGAATTAAAAGGTGAATTTTTTTTTTTATATAAGATTTATTCCTCATATTATTGTATTAAAAGTATTTAAGAACACTTATATTATTTTTTTGTTTTTTAAAAAATCCTAGGTAATTATTTTCTGTCTATATATATATTTTCAGGTGCTAATATTAAATAAATATTAAAATATATAATTAGTCTCACATATTTATAAGAAAAAAACCCAAATAAATGACAAAATAAAAATAAATATAAGTAGATTTAAAAAAAATGACTTGAAAGATAAATAAATTATATGTAAAAATCAACAATGAGAAACCTTAAATATTTAAAAAAACCTAAACAATAGTGAAAATAATAAAAATTGGTGAGTCCATAATTATTGTTAGATAAAAATGTTCCATAATTTTTTATTTTATAAGATTTATTAGTCATATTATTATATTAAAATTATTTCAGAACAATGATAGTATTTGTTTCCTAAAAAAAATCTAGGTTATATATATATATATATCATTATTTTGAATGTCTTATCAATAATAATATGAAATTATGTGAGTTGAAGGGAAAAAAAGATAAATCATAATAATTATTAATTTTAAATGATTATCAGCACATATCAAAATTTGAACATTAAATAACAAACTTAATAACATCATAAACGAAGAAAATTTGAAAACAAAAACTAATAGCATGTATATATAAATATGGACAGAAATATATATAAAAAATAAATGAATTAAAAGTATAAGGGTTAAAATTAAAAATAAACATATATAATAAATATAATTTGAAGGAAAAAAATGAAATAAATCCAAACGTGGATACTAATGAAATGAAATAATTTAAAACAAAACCGAAAATTAAAAGAATTAGGACCGAAATAAAACTGAATTTTATACCTAATTTGCAAGGAAGGATAAAATTGAAATAAATTAAAACTTTGATACTGAAAATATAATGGATTCCAGACCAATTTCAAAAATTCGAAGTTTGAGGACCGAAATGAAACTGCAGTATATAATTAATTTCAATTGAAGGACAAAATGAAAACAAATCAAAATCTATATCATAACAATAAGGACCATAAAAACACAATTTCAAGTGTAGGGACTGAAGTGAAAATGCAGAAAAAACAGCTGCGCTGACGTCAGCTTGTGCAGGCAGCAGAGAGAAAAGGGGTGAAAATTTTCAAACGACCATTACAATGTCTACGCCCACCATGTAGTTACACACGCCGCACCAGTGGGAAGAGAACATTGATGACAATCATTTTAGACGTCGGTTGAGCATTTTTGGATGCCGAGATATGCCGCACGTGCCGATAGAACAACGCGTGAGTGTTGCAAACGGACGACGTGTCCGGAGACGCGCCTACAGTAACTCGGCGGAAAAATGAATAAAAAAATGGTAAATTACCGAGGAACCCCTCATGGACAGAACATGATTTTGTCGTTTTCGAGGGCTAAAATGGTTATTTAACTTTGCAAAGAAATATAAAAAAATCAATAAACCGTGTAGTTGGACCGGACGGAAAGTGTGCAATTACCGTGGACCCCTGAATCCAGGTGCATGTTTTTGTCTTTTTCGAGGGATAATTTCGTTAATGCATTTAGGAAAAAGACAAAACAAAGCAGACCGACCGAACCAAGCTGAAACGATCGAACCGAACCGAAAATTGAGCATAATAGTAATCGTGAATAGTGTTTTGTGAGTGAGTGAACAGTTGTAATGGCTCGTGAGCTGACTTAGCTTGTAAGATAATGAATGTATATAAATTTGTATTTTGAGAAAAATTATGATGACTTATGATGAAATGGTACTGTTATTTTGAACGATTGGACTTTAAATTATAATCATATCCTTGTACGTTATATATAATATAATTCGTTAAAAAATAGTAATGGTTAACTTTAATAGAGAGATGTAGAATTTCTCGAGTCTTTAATGTCCTGGAGTGGAAACCAGGCCACATGGCTGCCTCTCCTATCCCACGTAATCGCCCCACGCGGCCTCACCCTCCAACCTAACTGGACAGCTTTAATTAATAGACAGATGTGTAGAATTTCTAGACTCTTCGATCTCTTATCCCGCGTAATCGCCCAACGCGGCCTCACCTCCATCTCTACCCTACTGGATTCTTACCATGAAATCAGGTGTGAAGGGTGGTGCCTAGCCCGTTGACAAACACAATCTAGTCCATGAACAATTTTGGGATTTCATTCTAATTCATCAATAAAAGATATTTTAATCCATGTTAACCATGGGATCAAAGCAGCAGTAACTGCTTAATTCATAATTAAAAGCCTGGATGGCCTTGCACAGTAGGGATGTAAAAGCATAATGAACTGGCCATTCCAAGTAGTAGAAATGATGCTAACAACAGTTTCTGCAATGGGAATAGTATTAAATTCTGTCATATAACTCCTGAACATGGCAAGACAGTGCTTGTGTTCAATTAAGAACAGCAAAACATTTGTCTAATAACAGGCCCACCTGCATGATCGCAGGTGACTACAGATTTTAAAAACCTATAATTGTTTGCTTGCGAAAGGAAGCTGAGCAAACAAGAATAAAAACCAATATAAATAACTGAGATGTTTGTGTCTACGTAGTTATAGAAACAACCTCCTTACTCTCTAACATGGCAGAAACCATGATATGAATCTAACAATAAATACCAAGAACAAAAATACTAGAATATAATTACTGAACTCGGAAGCACAGCAACGCAAGATATGATCTGCAGCTGAATCTTTGGCCTAGGTTCTCTTGTTGGGTTCAAAAACATACTTGATCAGGGACTCCTTGATTGACAGCAACTCAGGGAATTCGTTCTTCAGCTTGGACGCATCCAACTCATTGTTGCTACGGGGGGCAACTATCACCTTGGCTTGCTCCTCTAGGTTGAAGTTAGCCCATGTAAAGTTGGGGTCGATGTAGTTCTTGTACATCTCCAGAATCTCATTATGGCTCACAACACCAGGGTTTGTGAAGTTCCATATACCCCTCAAGTTCCTTTTTGCCATCTCAATTGAAAGAGGTAGAAGTTCGTCCAAGATAGTCATGCTGTTTGGAATGTTAACTACTTTGTTATAGCGAGAAATTTTTGTGATGAAGTTGCGCGGGTTGTTTAGGTCTGATGATATTGGCATTCTAACTCTCAGTGTGCACACATTGTCATACTCTCTCAAGAGCTCTTCGACCTGGTTGAAATTTCAAAACAAAATACATGACTGTTGGAAAAATAATTTCAGATTAAAACGAGTCTAGAAGAAAAAAGATTACCATGGCCTTTGTTTTTGAGTAGAAAGAACCAATGAAATTGGCCCTGTCTTCCTCAGTGAAACCAATGCTAGAACCCTCTGGATGACCAGCATCGTACTCAAATATGCAGCCTGTAGCAAAATTTACCATCAGGATGTTGTGCTCTCTGCAAACATCTGCTAATGTTAGAGTTCCAGCAACATTGGTGCGTATGGTTTCTGTCTTGTGAGATTCACACCAATCAACATTAGGTCTGCCAGTGACCCCAGCAGCATTAAAAACATGGGTAGGCCTAATGTTCTGAATATCTGACAAAAGTGAAGATCGATCTTCCAAGCGCCCCTTTCCATATTCAAAGGAAATTCCTTGTTTCTCACACAACTTCCCCAGCAGACCCCCAATCCATCCAGTCCTGCCATAGATGAGGAACTTAAAAGAAGGTTTTCGAGGAGAGCCAGCACCTCCTTTTGTAACTGGAATCACCATTCGGGTCTGAATTGATTTGTTTGAGATGTAAGATGCATCTTTGTTCTCTTCAGACCCATCAAAGTGTCTCCCACCAGGCATCATGAGCATTCTTGGATGAGGAAGCAGGGCTCCAGTGACATCACCCCACCAGTCAGGATTTTGAGTGTACCACTCCATAGTCTTTCTCAGCCCCTCCTCCCATGTAGTTTTCTCTGACCAACCCAAAATCTTCAGCTTCTGATCGTCCAAAAAGTACCTTTGGTCATTAAATGGTCTGTTCTCTACAAACTTGATGCTTGTATCAGGGTCCTTGGAGAAAAGATTGCAAATATCTTGGGCTACATCAATCACTCTCCTTTCCTTCTTTGTCCCAATATTGTAAACATGGCCAACCTCTCCCTTGTGAAGGATGACTTCAAAAGCTTCAGCAACATCCTCACAATACAAGTAACTTCTCACATTACAACCATCCCCATGGATGGGAAGATCCTTCCCTTGCATGGCTAAGAGGATAAACTTTGGGATTAATTTTTCAGGAAACTGATTGGGGCCATAAACATTGTTCCCACGAGTGGTTATCACAGGCAGCCCATATGACCGGCCATATGCCATAACAAGCATTTCTGCTCCAGCTTTCGTTGCGGAGTACGGGTTGGTTGGGAGAAGTTGAGAGGCCTCATGATTTCCTACGACAGCATCTTCATCGGTCTCCCCATATACTTCATCCGTGCTCACATGGATGAACCTCCTGATCTGACCAGTGACTTTGCAAGCTTCTAAAAGGACATGAGTTCCGTAAATATTGTTCTTGGTGAACTCAAAACTGTTACCAAAAGAGTTGTCAACATGGGTCTGGGCTGCAAAGTGCATAATTGTGTCAATTGACTCAGTTATCAGAAGGAAGTTGACGAGATCAGCACTTCCAATGTCACCCTTGACAAACTTAAAGTTAGGAGATGACTTAGATGGAAGGAGGTTTTTCAAGTTCGAGCAATAGTCAAGCTTATCAAGCACAACAATTTTATAATCAGGGTAGTTGCGGATAAGCCTATTGCAAACATGGGATGCAATAAAACCAGCAGCCCCAGTGATTAGGATGTTCTTCGGAGTATAGGTCGCCATGCCAAAACAGCTTCTACAAGGAAAAGAAAACAAATTTAACCCTGGAACCGTAAGTTCAAGAAAACAATGTTTGCCCAGATTTAAAATAGAAAGGAATGCAATCATAGATGGGTCCACAAGGATCTATCTCAGGATAAAAACAATAGCCAACTACCACAGCTCACAGTAAGCAAAGCATTGAAAGAGAAGAGGAAAAAAAAGTGACGAGATCTGACTGTAATCTAGGGTGAATGCACATCCAAAATGATCAGATCAACACTAAAATATTAACAAGTAATTATATAATAGGTTCAGGAAGTCACCGATATACCACATGCAAAATGATTCTCATTTTCCCCAGTTAAATATGATGAAGAATTAAGGCAGTTCAACTAAATCTAAGGCAATAAAGAAACAAAGTACGTAACTTTCAAACTTCAGTTATCTATGAAATCAAAATCTCAAGAAAGTAAAACATAACAACAATTACCGAACCAAAAAGTAATCTCAAAATTAAAAGAGATCACCGTCATAAAGTAATTAAGACAGCAATACATAATAGATCCACGCAAAAAGTTTCTAGTAAATGAATGACTCCATAAACCAATTTCAACAAACCAAACATGAATCCGACATTAACAATAGCTACAAGTTACATTTCCTTAATACGAAGGATCCAGATCGAAACAATCGTGGATCATCCAAATCTACTACACAGCAACAGAAAATACAGAAACTTTTCACCTTTATTGCAGATCTAACCAAATGGAGAAACAACCCAGATCACAAAAAATAGCGTAAGCAGCTTGAAATCAACAAGAAGTGACCAAGATTAAATCTTTCGTAGACCATGCTTCAATTTAGTTAGGAAAAAAGAAAACTTTAAAACAAAAAAGAAAAGGTGGACAGAAGCAAGTGACAAGATGGCTTACAAATCCAACAGCGGTTAAGATCAAGTGAATCCCAGATTTGAAATGGAGATCTAAGAGACAGAATGAAGGAAAATCGGTCCAAAGAAATGGTCTGGCAGAGAAAAGAATGAAGGCGAGTTCATATATATAATCTGTGTGGGGGTGGAGGAGGGGGAGGACCATGTTGTAATTTTAAATGACTAAATTAACATTCAGATATAGGTTATTGACAGACCAGAGTCACATGTTTACCGTGGACTGGACGTTACAGGCAGGGGACGGTTAGACATCCATCCGGGAAAAAAAAAAAAAGGAAATAAAAGAGAGGCAAATTACGAGCATAAAAAATCTCTATATCCCATTATGGAATGTTTGACTCAGAGGATATTGTTCGATCTTCTTTTTTAATGCGATACCAGTCGTTTGCACTGCGACGAGAATTTAATTTTTTAAAGTATAAAACAAAAAATTCGAGTGTTTTTTTTTTTTAATATTATATATTTGGTCATAATAATTAGCCTCAATATATATTTTTTTGAAGTAATGTTAAAAACATTATTTATTAAACAGTTTTTTTGTGTTTAATTCATTGTGAAGGAAAATAATTTTACAGAAATAAGATAAAAAAATCAAAGACAGATTTATTAGTGTTATAAAAAGAATAAATAATTAACATATAAGAGCATAGATATTCAAAACATAATCAAAAGAGACAAGAGAGAAATACCTTGCTTAATATGAATTCTTCTATTATTCCAAAGGTGTAAGGAATACAAGACAAGTGGTTTATTTATAGGAGAAGAAAATGAACTCAAGGGTTGTGGAAATCCAAGAGACTAAACTCAATAGTAATGGACATTCAATACATATAAATATAATTTATTATGACTTTATAACACTTCTCCTTGAATGACCATGTACTTTAAAATTCGATAGATGACTTTATATAGATACTTCAAGATTCATATATGAATACTTCAGGATTCATTAAAACAATGTCAAATTGCCTTATTAAAACCTTACAAAGAAAAACCCAGTGGGAAAAAACCAAAGCGAAGGAAAAAGAGTACAATTTGCATTGACTTCCCCTCAAAAACACATCTCTTATGACAAGTCTTTAAGATGACACATTCCAATATTATGGACAAGTTTCTTGAAAGTTGAGATTGGTAAAGACTTTGTAAATAAGTCTGCTATATTATCACTTGATCTGATTTGTTTGATATTAATTTCTCCCTTTTATTGGAGCTCGTGAGTATAAAAAAACTTTGGTGAGATATGCTTTGTTTTGTCTCCTTTAATATAGCCTCCTCTGAGTTGAGTGATGCAGGCAACATTATCTTCAAACAATATTGTGGGACTATTTTCAATGGTTGACAATCCATATTTTCTCTTAATGTGCTGGATAATTGATCTTAGCCAAATACATTCTCGACTTGCTTAATGTATTGCGATAATCTCTGAATGATTTGATGAAGTAGCCACTACTGATTGTTTGACAGATCTCCAAGAAATTGCAGTACCGCCATAGGTAAATAGATAACCTATTTGTGATCTTCCTTTGTAGGGATCAGAGAGATAATCTGCATATGCATATCCAATCAATTGTGAATTTGATCCACAATAAAATAACCCCATTTTGGTTGTTCCGCGGAGATAGCGAAATATATGTTTAACTTCATTCCAATGTTTTTTTGTGGGAGTGGAACTATATCTTGCCAATAATTTTACTGCAAAAAATATATCTAGTCTTGTACAATTTACAAGATACATAAGTGCTCCTATAGCACTAAGATATGACACTTCAGGACCAAGAATTTCTTCATCCTCTTCTGGAGGTCAAAAAATGGTCATTTTTCGCATCAAGTGACTGAACAACCATAGGTGTACTTATAGGATGAGCATTGTCCATATAAAAATGCTTTAGGACTTTTTCTATATACATCAATTGATATACAAATATTTCATTTGAAAAATGTTCAATCTGTATACCAAGATAAAATTTTGTCTTTTCGAGATCTTTCATCTCAAATTTATTTTTCAAATAAGTTGCAGTTTCTATGAGCTCTTCAGGAGTACCAATAATATTTAAATCATCAACATATACTGCAATAATAGCAAATCTGGATATTGTTTTCTTGGACAAATCTTGTCATTCTCAAACCCTCTTTTTAAGAGGTATTCATTAAGACAATTATGTTAGGATTGAGAGAGTTTGCAGAATTGAAAGAAGAATTAGTTTAGAGAAGGGAAGAGGGAGAAGAGAGAAAAGAGAGGGAAACTGAAATTTAAAATGGTATTGTATTGAATTTTGTTTTGCATATATTTGTTGTGTGTGCACTTCTCTATTTATACACATTACATTATTCTAGAATATTCTTCTATACTCTAACATCCCCCCTCAGCTCATGCTTTGATGAACCAAGCATGAGATTTCAGCAATGGAGAAGAAATACAGCAATACTGAATCCTTTTTGACAGAAAATAACACTATGTAAAAGAAAGACGAGTTTGAATGCGATTGAGATAAAAAAGAAAAATGCTCGAATGGCAAAGAAGATAAAAGAGAAAGAGAAGACATTTCATATGTCTATGTCTTGATTGACATTTCATTTGTCTACTTCAGTTTTTTTTTCTGAAGTTTTTCCTTTGTCTACTTCAGTTTTTCTGAAGTTTTTCATCTTTGAAAAGAGAGGGATGAGAAGAAAGAAATGGGAGGTAAGAGAGGTGATAGAATGGGTTTGAATATCATTTGTCTACTTCAGTTTTTTTGAAGTTTTTCATTTGGCTACTTCAGTTTTTTTTTTCTGAAGTTTTTCACTTGCCGATGAATTTCTTAATCTGTGTAAGAATTCATTTTGTAATTCTTAATGATTTTTTTTGGCAAAAAGGGTAAAAAATGACACACAAAACGGCATCACACAACACAAACGACACCAGCACACACAAAACGACATCACACAACACAAACGATACCAGCACACACAAAATCTAGGTTTTCTACTAATTCCTCTCTCAGCCGCCTCAGCCTCTTCTCTCTTCTCTGCCAAATCCTTGCACAGCTTCAGTTTAATTTCTTCACATAACCACTAGATCTGACGGAAATACTCTTCGACAACGTCACCCTCTCTCTCTCTCCATGTTATGAACATTGTTCCTTATCTCAATGGCAACATCGCGATTAATTCCAAAAGCGCGGGTCTGGTTCTGCATCATGGCGGCCTGAGAAGAGAGATTGATAAGCTTGACGAGCTCACTATTTGCGACTCTAAGATCTGCGTTCTCTTGACGAATCAACTCAAGCTCATTGGTTAGGTTTGGAGGCGCGAGAGAGAGACATTGTAGTGATTGCAGAGTTCCTGGTACTCGAGAATCAGTCGAGCTTGGCGGAGGTGGCTCTCGGTGGAGATGACATCTGCTGTGGCGGTGGCTGGAGACAGAGGCATGCTTCGCTGCTCTGTTGCAGCTTCAATTTTTTTTCAGGCTTGGATAACAATGAAAATGACAAAGAGGAATCAATTGAAACTGAAGCAGCAGAGAAAGGAACCCGAGAGGCCTCGCTATCAAGGTTTCGCTGCCTCTTCACGATCACGGTAATTCTCACTCTACTTCTGCTCTGTTTGAGCTTCACTGTTGTTGTCAAAATTAGAAGTAATTTGTTGCGCAAAGACTTGATTTGGCATGGAAGATGCTAGATGTTGCCATAACAACAACATGAATTGAAGAAGCTGCAAAAGAACATAAAGAAGAACTTGAACGATGTGTTTTCTTCAACAATAGTTTTTTTTTTTTGATCGATCCATTCAAGGATCAGATTGCAGAAGCTTGGATCATTGCGCTAGCATAGTAGCTCTGATACCATGTTAGGATTGAGAGAGTTTGCAAAATTGAAAGAAGAATTAGTTTAGAGAAGGGAAGAGAGAGAAGAGAGAAAAGAGAGGGAAACTGAAATTTAAAATTGTATTGTATTGAATTCTGTTTTGCATACATTTGTTGTGTGTGCACTTCTCTATTTATACACATTACATTATTCTAGAATATTCTTCTATACTCTAACAAATTATACCATATTCGACCAGATTGCTTTAACTCATATAAAGATTTTTATAATTTAATAGAATAAACACTTCTGGGTTCATTACAAAAAGCTTCAGGCATTGTAAATCCTTCAGGGATTTTCATATGGATGTCTTTATCTAATGATCCATATACATTCACTGCAACTATATCCATTAAACGCATATCTAACGTTTCTGAGACCACTAAACTAATTAAAAATCTGAAAGTGATTGCATTCATCACTGGAGAATAAGTTTTGTCATAATCAATACCGGGTCTCCAAGAGAAACTTGTGCAACAAGTTGTGTCTTATATCGCACAATTTTATTGTTCTCATTGCGTTTTCTAACAAAAACCCACTTATATCCAACAGGTATAACACCTTTAGGTGTATGGACTACAGGTCCAAATACTTTACGCTTTGCAAGTGAGTTAAACTCTGTTTGGATTGCTTCTTTCCACATTGGCCAATCATTTCTATGTCGACATTCTTCAATAGTTTATGGTTCAAATTCATCATCACTTCTGGTGACGTCAAAAGCAACCTTAAATGCAAATACATCATCTACGATAATTTTATCTCGTTCCAAAATCTCTCCTGTATGAACATAGTTTATGGAGATCTCATTATTTCCAGGTACCTGGTTCTCTTCAGGAGATCTCTCTTTAGGAGGATCAATATTAGGAGATGATTTGGAGACAAGATTTGATGTTTGTTTTATGGATAAGGACTCTCCAAGAGTACCATCATCTATTCGTTAGAGTTTTTGTTTTCTAGGATTTTTGTCTTTGGCTCCAATAGGTCTTCCACGCTTCAGGCGTGGTATAGATTCATTTGCTGCTATGTTGACCTTTTTCTCTTCAGGAATTTCAATTCTAAATGGAGCATTTACAGTAGGAATATGAGATTTGACTACCTTTTTACTATTGGTGAAAACATCCGGTAATTGATTTGCAATATTTTGTAAATGAATTATCCTTTGAACTTCAAGTTCACATTGATTTGTCCTTGGATCAAAATGAGATAACTTCGGGTTATTCCAAGTAATTTCTTCTTGTGCTTTAGGCACTGAATTTGCTTTCCTTAATGATGGGAAAATGTTCTCATCAAAATGGCAGTCTTCAAAATGTGCCTTAAAAACATCACCAGTCAAAGGTTCAAGATATCTAATAATAGATGGAGAATCAAAACCAATATAAATTCTTATTCTTCTTTGTGGACCCATTTTAGTCCTTTGTGGGGATGCTACAGGCACATATACCGCACAACCAAAAATTCATAGATGAAATATATTTGGTGGTATACCATAAACAAGTTGTAAAGAAGAATAATTATGGTAAGCATTTGGTCTAATTCTAACTAGTGATGCAACATGTAATGTAGCATGCCCCCAGACAAATGTAGGCAATTTTGATTTCATAAGTAATGGTCTTGCAATTAATTGAAGTCGCTTTATAAATGATTCTGCTAGACCATTTTGAGTATGTACATAAGCAACAGGATGTTCAACATCAATACCAATAGAAGTGCAAAAATTATCAAATGATTGGGAAGTAAACTCACCAGCATTGTCTAGTCAAATTTTCTTGATAGAATAATCAGGAAATTGTGCACGTAGTCTGATAATCTATGCTATTAATCTAGCAAATGCAATATTTCGACTCTAAAGCAAACAAACATGTGACCATTTACTTGATGCATCAATCAATACCATAAAATATCTAAAAGGTCTACATGGTGGATGGATAGGCCCACATATATTTCCTTGAATTCTTTCAAGAAAAGATAGTGATTCTATAAGAACCTTTGATGGAGATGGTTTGGTAATTAATTTATCTTGAGAACATGCAGCACATGGATTTTCACTTAGTAAAAGAATATTCAGGTTCTTTAAAGGATGTCCATGTGTATTCTCAATAATTCGTCTCATCATTATTGATCCTGGATGTCCAAGTCAATCATGCCAAAGCATAAATTGCTTTGGATCGGAACACTTCTGGTGTATCACAGTATTTGATTCAATAGGTTTCATGATCATATAATAAATTCCGGAAGAGAAAGCAGGTACTTTCTCAAGTACAAGCTTCTGGCCTGAAATACGTGCAGTAATATAAAAATATTCTTTTCTATCTTCATCTGTTGTTTCAATATGATAACCATTAACACATATATCCTTAAAATTGAGTAAATTTCTTCTGGACTCAGGTGAATATAATGCATTTTTTATGCTCAATCTTGTGTTATTTGGTAACACAATATTAGTTTTTCCAAAGCCTTTAATCATGTTTGTTGGACTTGATATTGTTGTGACATTAGTTTTGGTTAATGTCAAATACTCAAGATATTTATTTTCCTTAAGAATTGTGTGCGTTGTTGCACTGTCTGCTAGACATATATCTCTATCATGACAAGTCATACCACTATTCATTATGTCTCCACTTATGGTGGTATTATGGTTTACTTTAAGAAGGATTATCTTTTCTCCTTTTCCATTTATTTCTTCCATACTTATATCCTTGGTCCTTTGTTGTCTTCTGGATAAAAAATTCATTCACTTCAGGAAATAGTTTAGAACCTTTTGAAATTATACACTCTAGATTGTTGCTGCAGGACAATGTTTGAGACATAAAAAATAGAGAATATTTTCTCTAACATTTGATCGTGTGTGATATCTTACCACACAATTTCAGCTATGAGATAATTTTAAAAGGAGCAGAATTATATTCAATAATCGATTTAAAATCTTGCAAATTCAGGTGCAACCAATCATAATGACCTTGAGGAAGTATGATAAATCTTAATGGTCATATCTTTCATTTAGATTTTTCCACATATTATTTCCTTCTTTGATGGTCTTGTAAAGATTCATAGCTTCTAGATGAATCTCGACGTCAATATTTCATGACAAATAATTATTTCTAAAAATACCAAGAGCATTAAATTCAAGTTTTGTCATATTTGACATTATCTTTATCTATAAAAACATGAAATAACTTATTAAATAAAATCATGAAGATAAAAAAAAATAGTCCTTCAAGACTATTATTTATTCAACTTTAGAAATACTAGTTCTTCATGAACTGCATTTAATTTATTTAATCTTTCAGGAAAAATATTAGTTCTTCAAGAACTATTTTTAATTTGTTTAATTCTTCAGGAACATCAAACTTTTAAGACTATTATTTATTTAGCTTTAAAATATTAGTTCGTCAGGAACTATATTTAATTCTTCAGGAAAATTGTGTTACTAGTTCTTCAAGAACTATTTTTAATTTATACAATTCTTCAGGAACTTGTGATACTAGTTCTTCAAGAACTGTTTATAATTTATTAATTCTTCAGGAACTTGTAATACTAGTTCTTCAGGAACTTGTGAACTCGTTCTTCAGGAACTATTTTTAATTTTTTTAATTCTCTAGGAACTTGTAATACTCGTTCTTCAGGAACTGTTTTTAATTTATGTAATTCTCTAGGAATTTGTGATACTCGTTCTTCAGGAACTGTTTTTAATTTATATAATTCTTCAAGAACTTGTAATACTAGTTCTTCAGGAACTATCTTTAATTTATTTAGTTCTTCAGGAACTTATAATACTCATTCTTTGGGAACTATAAATCTCTTTCTATGAATAACAGTGAAAGAAAATTTCCCAAAAATAAATTACAATAATGAAAGATGAAGATATTAAAATTGATATAAGTTGGTTAGAGCATCGTGCTGATAACATGTTATAAGAAGAATAAATAATTAACATATAAGAGCATAGATATTCAAAACATAATCAAAAGAGACAAGAGAGAAATATTTTGCTTAATATGAACTCTTCTATTATTCCAAAGGTCTAAGGAATACAAGATAAGTGGTCTATTTATAGGAGAAGAAAATGAACTCAAGGGTTGTGGAAATCCAAGAGACTAAACTCAATAGTAATGAACATTCAATACATATAAATATAATTTATTATGACTTTATAACAATTAGTATATAATTTATGAAATCCATTAAAGATGAGTTATTTATTTTCTAGCAAACTCTAGGTTTGCTTTAATTGGTCTAAATATTTAATTGGCAAATAATTAAAATGTAATTGATAAAATCCCATAAGGATTAATTATTTGTTTTCTACATCAAACTAATTGATTGTCATAAATTTATAAATCCAATTTTTTTATTGTTATTATTATGATTGAAGACAAAACTAAAAAAAAAATATTAGCAATGTAAAACAAATATTATTTGATTAGAAGAATAAATAAAAATAATTAAAGGACAAAAACAAAATTAGTATCATTATCATTATGAATATAATTATTATAATTGTTTGGATTATAATGAAATTATTAAACTATCCCGAAGTATAGAAAAAACTATAACAAAAGAACAAACTAGAAAACATTTATAAAGAAACATTACTAAGATTATTATCATTGTGTAAACAATTCAAACCATAAAATTATACCGAAGAACAAAACAAAAAACAAAGAAACTCAAAGAGCACATAAAAACAACCAAAATAAATGACAAAACCAAAATAAATATTATTTTCATTTAAAAAATCATTTGATTTGTAGAATAAATAAAAATAAGAAAAAAAAGTAAAAAAGGGTCCAAGAAAAAAAAATGAAATATCAATTTTAATAAAAGAGAAAACAAAAACAGCAAAATTAAATTTTTAACCAAAATAAATATTACAAGAAAAAAAAATTATTTGATATGAAGAACGAATACAAATAATACAAAATACTAAAGAAAAATAACAAAGTGAAAAAAAAAGAAACATCAATTTAAAATAATCACCAACATAAATTAAAATTTCATGATTAAACTGGATAAAACAAAACCTTAAGAAAAAACATGATAAGAAAAACAAAAACTAAAAGCATGAATACATTAAAAAGGACAAAAAAATAAAGACCATATAAGAGGGATTGAAAAAAAAATCAAAGTATTGAAACTAAACAAAAAATTAAAAGCATAAAGACCAAAATAAAAAATAAAATATATAATATTTTTGCTTCTCTTAAAATTTTATTTTCATTGCTTACGCTAAAACATAATAACAATAATAAGAATAATAACCAAAGTAATTTATCATTTGACATTGCATTTAATAAGTAATTTACATAAAAATTATTGTTACATGTTTTTCTTGTTTTTTTCGTAGGGATAATTTAATAATTTTCATTGTTTAAACAAGAATATCAATGATAATGATGACAACAACAATAATTTATTATGATGATTATAGTGCTTATGATATTAATAATTATGGTTATGATGTTAATAGTAGCAATAACTCATAAAATAATATTGAGAATATCAATAATAGTAACTGATAAAATACTAAAATTTATTATGACTATGATGCTTATGGTTATGGTACTAATAGTAATAATAACAAATTTTCTTATAATCCAAACGATTAGACTAATTATATTCATAATGATAATAATACTAATTTTGCTTTTGTTTCTTAATTTTGTTATTTAATTATTTTTATATGCTCTTCAAATTAAATAATATTTTTTTTAATGTTGCTAATGTTTTTTTTTGGTTTCATCATCAATCATAATAATAATTCAAATAATTTATCATTTGATGTTGTATTTATTAAGAATAAACTTTTGCAACTTCTCTACATATAATATTTCAAATCCCACATCTCAGATTAATGATTTGGAAAACTTTCGTGGCTTAATATTGTCTTTAATTTTTTATCTTATTTATTACTTAACATTAGAATAAAAAAAATACTCTTATTTAATTCTTGTTTTGTATTCCGACACTTATTCTTTTAATTTTTGATTTAGTTTTGACTCTTTTAATTTTTTTGGTCGTTCTGAGATAGTTCATATTTTCTGTTTGTACTTATAATCTTAATTTTGGTTTTTATTTTTATTATTTATTTATCTTTGCATTAAATACAACATGCGTTAAAAGACAAAGTAAGTTTAGCTTTGGCGGCGTAAAAGTAGAGTGAAACTCTCTCTTTTGCTTGTACATTGAATATTCTATTTTCAATGATATGTTATCCTTGTATTTTTTTTTTTCACTTGTTTTGTTAACATGTGGCTTAAAAACACTGAAATTAATTAATGTGAGGCAAAAATAAATATGATCTCATTTTTCTATTGGTGCTGCTTACATCAACATTGTATTATAAAAAAATGATTTTTTTTTAATTAGTTGTGGTATTTGTGGAGTTTTAAATAATGCTTTGAGAGATTTTTTTTTGGTTTTTTATATTATTTTAATGTGTTGATATGAAATAAATATCAAAATATATAATTAGTTTAATATATTTTTAAGAAGACAATACGGTAAAAATTATCGTTATCATTATTTTCAACACCTTATCGATAATAAATTAATATATAAAAAAATTATTTTTTTTTAAAATAAAAGAATAAGGACCGAAATGAATAACATAATATACAAACAATTTCAAATGAAAAAATTGAAACAATTAAAACCTCAACACCAAAAAAATAACAGTAATAAAAAAACAGTTAAAAGAATAAGGACAGAAATAAAATATAACAACTGATTTTTTTAATTAGTTGTGGTGTTTGTGGATTTGAAATAGAGCTCATAAAGATATATATATATATATATATATATATATATATATATATATATATATTATTTTAATATCTATACTCTATATGGATTGGGGAAATCACTATGTATTGCTTGAGTCTTTTACCACAAGTAATTACACTGAGGTTATGCCCTTTCTTTTTTTTAAACCGGGTTAGGTAAGACCATGAACCAGCAGATGTGCTTGCTTGTGTAATTTGAAACTATTGAATAATTTTATTTTGCTTTGTTTTTATAGAAGAGGGTAAAACAATCTATTTTGTGCCCTCTATATATTTTATATTTTCCCTATTTATTTCTTATAATTCGCTAATGAATTTTCATTTATTGCTACAGTGATGACTTCAACTACGCATGTCACTTCTTCTGACTCTTAATAATTAAATAAATATTAGGGTTATTTATTTTCTTTAATAATTAAAAAATAAATAAAAGCAGAGAAATAAATTTTGATAGTGATAGTGATTATTTCTCTGCTTTTATTTATCACACGTTTTCCATCACACTTCTCGCATAGGCGTCCAATAGCAATTCCTGGTTGCTTCCGGCACATAATCAAATCAGGATGATGTTTGGCCATATGATTTCTTCAAGATGTTAGTGTTGCTACTTGCACCTGTGACAACCACAACTGTAAACACATGTCAGAGAGCATGGGGTAGATTGCATATTGGTAATTTTTCTACCTAGTCTCAAAGTTCTTTGAACCGCTAATTGACCATCTTATATGAAAGTAGTGTCGCAACGGGTTTTTTCATGCTTCACGCCCCGTATACTCAGAAGGGAGACGGCGAGTGGTAGAAGGAGGGTTGTATAGCCGTAAAATTATAACTATAAATCTTATAAATCGTCATCTAGTATTAAAGTTATTAGGAAATCTATTGGTCTACGAGAGTTTGAGTAAAGAGACTTGTTGTGCAAGGAGAAAACACATTATCCTCAGAACACCCTATCTAAGACAAGTTGCATTGTTGTTTGATTGTTTTTCCTAAGCTAGTTTTTTATTTATTGGTCTTTCCTAAGACTCGAAGTAGATCTATTTTTGTGAGAGAGTCTCTACTTTATTAGGCTAAAAACCTAACCGTTCTAGGGTCCAAAATTTAATACCACATTTATTGTTCTTTAATATCGATGGTGTACTTTACAATGTAATTTTACACCCCAATAATCAAAGTTTACAACTAAAATGAACAAAAAGATTGTTGATTTTTTTTTGATATTTTGGACGAAATCTAATGAATAATCATAAAGTAATTATGATATCTTGTTTTTGTTATAAATTTTTTTGAGAAAATATGCAATTTTTTTATTAAAAATATGTTTAGGAAAATTTTAGAATTCGGTGGTATGCACGTAAACAACATATTTATTTGTTTTTTTTCTTGAAAATGCAATTTTATACTTTTATATTTAAAAACAAATCAAACTAGACGGGACCTGACAAAATGGAACACTTAGCCATGTGGGCCACTTCGGCCCAACACTCTAGGTTGGGCTGGACAAAATTCACCCATGTGAACAGTATGACGTGAATAAATTCACTCCATATTTTTCACTTGCACAGTGAACTATAAATGGTGGAGGAGAAAGAGGAGGTTACCAGTTGGTGGTATCGCCAGGTATAGGAGGCCAAGGTGGTTTTGCTAGTGGTGGCAGCATCGAAATTGGTGGTCTGGAGAAACACCAAAAGTTAGTTGGTCTATGCTGGAATTCGTTGATGTCATTTCACCGGAGCTGGTTGTTGCCACTAGAGGTCATGGTGAGGTTGTCAATGCTGAGGAAGGTGACAGGGGTGGTCGTGGTGGCTGGCTACTACTGGATGTGGTTGCTGCCAGTTATGGCAGCTGTTGGAGAAGAAGAGAGAGCGAGAGAGCTACTACGAGAAAAGAGAGAGAGAGAGAAAGAGAGAAGGAGTTGTTGTCGTCGTCATTGTTGACTAGTCATGAGGAGGTGTTGTTGTTGTCAGAGCTGAGGAGGACAATGTTGTTGTTGGTTATTTTATGCTCTCCCCTGTTCCCGGGTTTCTTCATGTGTTTTTTTCCAGTGTATTCACCCTCCGAGTGTTTGTCTGTGTGTTTTCTCCTCCCATGTGCATGGTTTCTCCATGCTCTATTTATAGATGTAGGACGTAACCATTGTGTGTAGCGGTCAGTTACCTCCTACAGGCACGTGCCTGCATTGCGGCGGGATTGCAATTTTGGAAGAAGATGCAATTACAATTTGATCTCTTAATTTATAATTGTTCTAACTACACCCCCAATTGGTATACAATTTTAGTTCATTACTACTAATGATTTGATAACAAAAGTTTTTATGCTTTAACCTTTTGCCTTTTTTTTATCCAAATTGATTGTGTGATATTGATCATAATCAACATGTAAGGCTTATCAGATTCCAATACAAATGACTTATTAACAATAGGAAACATTTTCCTGTTTATACTAGGGTTAACAAATGTATATATATATAAACACTTTTAATGTATTAGAAATACATTAAATCTAATACAAAAGCTCATGGTAAAGAGCAAAATATTTTTGTTGAATTCTCAATCATCTTCACCTTATCTTGCTTATTTTTCGTTTCATTCATTTGATCTTATAAAAATGTATTTTAGAAATGGTGGAAAAATAATTAATGTTTGGAAATTAATATGGTTAAATGTATTTTTGTAAAACAAATAATACAAAATATAATAAATAAATAATATTAGGAATTGATGATAAAATATATTGTTGGGTTTCTTAAAACATAAATGAGCAACAAAAATTATAAATTTTAAAAAACTTTCTAAAGTCTTAAACATCCCATTAGATAAATCAAGATTTTTTAGACTTTATACAGAAATTACCTAAAGATCATATGTTATTTTGGCTTTAAATACTTGCTTAAAGTCTCGGTTGTAACAAACCACAAATCGTTTAATTATTCAGCCTTTAATGTTAATCCCCATGAATTACCACAAAAAAGTCTCCTAAACCCTTTTAAGAGAGAGGTGTTGCTATACCCTAAAGTGCAAGCTTTCTTTTAAGTTTAAAATATTTCTATACTATATTATACTCACCTTAGAAAATAATAGGCATAACTTTCTATTTATAATGAAATCTAAAAAGCTTACAAATAGCAAAAATATTAATTTGTCTCTTAAATAATATCATATATATTATCTTAGGCTTATTTTAGAAATGTATTCAATCAAGTTCATACTTAATTGTTTATAGGTCTAGAATTGTAATCTCTTTTATTAATTAATTTGTAGTTCTCAGTTTTTAAAATTTACAATCAAGTTATACTTGATTAATCATTCTATTTTAATTTCTGACAAATAAATATAATATGTGTGACCCATTTGGTTCTCTAATAAATTGACCCCAATATAAATCATAATCCTAAATAAAATAATGTTAAATTAATTGATTTATTATCAATTCAATAATTATTTGATTTATATTTAAAGATCAAATATAATATCTAGAAACCTATCATGATCCACCAAGTATTAAAAAAAATCATAAGTAGTTTGACTTAATCTTTTAATGACCAGTTTTTCAGTATAATTATTATTCATTCATCAACAATATTCTGATTTATATATTATAATATGGTGTGTGTGAACTCTGTCAAATCATGCTTATTCTCAACACCATAGTTATTGAGTTTTTTTTATAAAACTTTAAACTCTTTTTAAATTTCATTTCACCTTGAGTAAGACTTACAATCAAAACTATTTGAGAATATATTGAAATGTTTTTCCTAATTTAATTAGGATGATGAGTTTCTATTGATTACTTAAATACTTCTATATAGATTATGTTATACCCAATAAATAATTTCATACGGGTCAGTTAAATATAAATGTCATTCAATAAGCATATTCATATTAATTCTTGGTATCCCTTATACTTCAACTTATAACAACAACTTCTTTTCATAAAGATAACAATATAATATGAACAAGTCTCAACAACTCTAATTAATATTCAGTTTTAATAAAATATTAACAAGGTACATTTAGGAATAATGCTTTCATGAATTTTTTTTTAATAATTATAACACTTTTATCATTTTCTTTGCAAAATATTTTATCCTAATGACTTCATCTTTAATCTAGATTCATAAAACAAATATTATATTATTTGATAAAATATTCTATGAATATAAAATATAAATAAGTTTTTATTAATAAATTAAATATATTTACATAAACAAAGTTATTGCCACGTGTAACGAATCAATTGACTACAAGACATACACTAACAATCCCCCATTTTTACTAAAACTAATTACTCATGTATCAAGTATCACATCACTGTACTTCATGATAATGCTTTGACTAGGATAATGTCTTTGTAAGAGGATCTAAAAGATTATTTTCAATAGATACTCTATATTTGCATCTTTCTTCTTTTAATTCTTTAATCAAATGGAGTTGTATAAGTATATTATTAAATCATTTTTGAGACCTTAGTTCCTCTGTTTGTGTAATGACTTTATTGTTATCACAGTGCAAGGTTACTAGATCAACAATTATAAAAGCCACACCAAATTTAGTGATAAACATCATGATCCAAACAACCTCTTTTATCTCTTTAAATATAGAGGGGCAGTCAAATTTAATTATAGACTTTGTCTTAGTCTCTTATTTGGAACTCTTCAAACTCACAACATTATTGTTTAAAGTAAAATATAACAACACTGGATTTTTTTTTCAATATCTTATTAAAAACTAATATTCAAATAATTATGAGTTATTAGTTCATCTCCTTCATAGACTAAAAATCATTTTTATTTTTTCTTTAAGTATTTAAGAATATTCTTAACTTTCTTTTAATGACTTTCATCTGGATCAAATTGGCATAT
The DNA here is from genome assembly GCA_029030765.1 of Salix suchowensis. Lineage (NCBI taxonomy): Eukaryota > Viridiplantae > Streptophyta > Magnoliopsida > Malpighiales > Salicaceae > Salix > Salix suchowensis. The sequence goes on from JAPFFH010000004.1 coordinate 13,742,109, forward strand.
ACTCATTATGCTCAAAGCATATGATACATTTGGTCTTATACATATCATCATATATATTATGAATCTTATATTCTTGGAGAGATCTATCAAATGCAAAATAGGTGAGAATCTTTTCTTAGGACTATTTCATGCTAAATTATTTTTGCATTTTATATATGTATATAGGTTGGGACAATACAAGTAACCTTTTTATATCAATCTATTTAAATCTTTATTTCTAGTATATTGGTTGCTTCTCTCATATCCTTTATGCAGAAACTCTTATACACCTAACTCCTTACTAACTAGAATAAATAAATGTCATTTCCTATTAATGATATTACATCTGCATTTAATATCGGGAAAATGATTATACTCCCACTAACCTTTTTATAATCACAAGTATCGTCCATATTTTTAATAAAATTAAATTGTTTGTTTATCTAATCAAAATGGATATCCCAACTCCTTAAAATGTTTCTAAATTCATAATTATTTTTTTTATAGTTTGCATATTTTATTGTTGAATTTCTTAGATTTAAAACTTTTCATTAAGCTCACAAAATAAATATTGCAAGAAATATAATTCAAGAATATTTTTTAATTTAGTAAATTTACAAATGAATGTTTTTTTTTATTAGTTTCTTGAATCTAAATTTGAGGCAAATATCTAGAGACAATTAATATTTATTCATATATTTTTTTTATATTTCCATAACTAATACAAATAATTAAGATACTAGTCTGCCTTGCCAACTTGATTAAGTTAGAAACTCTACTAATCATGCGGCAGCATAAAAAGATATTCTTATTTGTAAGAGAACATGGTTTTTAGGTAATAATAAAATAGTAGAAATGATAATTTAATTTATTTTTTTTCTCATAAATAACATAGATTTTTGTTTTTCTTGTGAATACGCATGTAATAGGTTGTACCTCACAATTTAACATTGTCCAAAACAAATGTAGAATCTTTCGACTAAAGAGGTATGGCCAAATTTAAGCAAGGTTGGAAGGGGGCATAATTTAACATTAATTACATACTATAATAATAATAATCAATTGGGTCATATAAATCAAAAGATTGTCTAATATTCAATAAAGGAATAAATTAGGAAACAATTGATGATATACTCACACGTGTGTATATCATATCATATCCATGCTTTTTCCCCATGATTTTCATGAAAGTTTTGGTAAATACATAAATACTTAAATAATATATATGAAAAAAATCTAAAAAAGTAAATAAATCATTTTCAATCTTTGTTTTGGATTTCTTAATTTGTAAGAAATGTAATACAATTTATATGCATGTAAGTAAAATAAAATAGAATTTTCTTAATAGCTTTCTTGAATTGTTCATTATTATTATTATTTTAATTTTTCATCAAATTTGTTTTCTAAACTCAGGACCAATAGAAATTCAAAATGTGTCTCTCATGACAAGTGAAGGGGACCTCTACAGCCAAACAAATAAAATCACAAGGACTCAATTATCAAAAATGAAAGCGTGAAGGCCTCTTTATCAAAAATCGATATCATAAAGATATCTAATGTCATTAATCACCATCCCTTTTTTAGTACCAAGCCATACCAAGATATATTGTTTGTCGATCTTCTAATAATGTATGATGGCATCATTTGAAAATTAACTTTAAATTTATTTTATTTTATTTGATGATAAGATATATTTTCGAGTGAATTAAAATATAAAATGTAACTATATTGTTTTCACATAAAATATCAATGAGCATAAACTAGTACAAAAATAAAATCATCCAATTGAAATTAAAAAAAAAAACACTTTAGTAAAATATGAGGATAAAAGAACTTATTTACAATAAAAATAAAATATAAGGACCAATAAAAGTTTTTTCAAAAAAATTAAGGTCCAAAATATACATTAGAAAAATATTGCATACTTTTTAGTAGTTAACACATATTATTATTTAACAGCATTAATGGTAGTAACTTATGAAATGACCTAAAAAATAACTTTAACCTAAAAGGTGTAGGATTTTCACTGTATGAGATTCATTATTCATCCTCTCATATATTATTGTGGATGGATTGTGCAGAATTTTAATCTAAAAGGTGTAGGATTTTCACTGTGTGAGGCTCCATTGTTCATCCTCTCATATATTATTGTGGATGGATTCTGCAAAAAAAATTGTTTTTGTTTTCAATTTGGTACTCAAATATTTTTCTCTAGCGTTTTAGTCCTAATTGAAGACAATTGATTTTGATTTCTTGCAAGAATGTGAGATTAAAAGAAAAGGGATCAAAATAAAAGTCAAAATGAGTGATGTGTCGTAAATTTAGTAAAAGATGCATTTTGGTTCTTTAACTTTCAAAATCATGCAAATTATAGAATTTCGATAACTCAATATTTTTCAAATGCAATTTTAGTATAATTTTTTATTTTTATTTTTTAGTCACTAGTTCAGAGACAGAGATAAGTGACTAGATTCCAACAATAAAAAAAAATATATCATTAACACGAATTTAGGCTAACAAAATAGATGATATTTGTGTCTGATTATTCTTTTTGATGAGGGAAGTTCATATTAAGTGTTTTTGTTTACCTTTAATATTCATGAAATACCATATCTAAGCTCAGGTTAATTTTTGGTTACAGGTTTATTTTGGTTTTTAGAGCAATTTCTTGAGGTTATGGGTAGGTTTATCATGTTTTTTAAAGTGTTTTGCAAGTATTTTAGGTTTAAAATAATAAAAATACAAGTTTTAGATCCAAAAGAACTTAAACCTTGATTTTTCGATCACCATGGGAAAAATTACATGATGCATTCTATTATATTTTTGTAAAAAAAATTGTCATAGATAAAAAAAAAAAAATCTTTGTCATGCGGGTCTTAACAAAATGGGCCAAGCGAGTTGGCCAGACTTCCTACTTTGAAACATCTTGTCTTTTTTTTTAAAGTACTATCTTTTTTTTATATATATATTTTTTAAAAAACAAATTAGTTAGTTTTAGATTAATATCATTTCTCTTTTATTTTATTTAAATATATATTTTAAATAATGATTTTGTTTTGTTATGTATTTAGTTTTTAAAGAGTTTTTTTGTTATTCATTTGTAATTTATTTTATCTTTTGTATACATGAATTTTATTTTTTAATATAAAAACATTTATTTTCAGAAAATATTTTTAATATGTGTAACGTTGCATGATTTTTCTTTTATTCAATCAATTTACTGTTTTTGTCGATCTCTAATATTGCTCAATAAAAATTTAAATTCAAAATTATTTCTATAAACATAGAGGGGGTAAATATCTTATTTTTTGAGATTAAATATTTTATGTACATGTTTGTAATTTTTTTTTAAGTTATAGTTTATGATTTTTTTTCTTTTATTAACTCACATAGTTTTAATATATTTGATTACATGTATACATAAAATGTTTTATTTGAACTTAAATTTTTTAAACTACAAAGATATATTGAAAAAACCTATATATACTATTATTATTTTTTTTTAAATAATATATTTGACCTTTGACCTACAACATAACACAGACCACATGACTGGTACCATTCATATAACATAGAAAGATGTTATAAATACAACAAAATAATAATAAAAAGACCTTCAAATATTCAAACAAAAAAAACAAGGATGTACAAGAACATTAACCAGAGAAAGAAACTACTCTTAAATTTGATAGGATAACAAGCTTAAAAGATTTCTTAATGTGACTTTCCATCAATTATTATTATTATTATTATTATTATTATTATGTGACCCTTCTACATATTCTTTTCTTTGCTATTCAAATAAGTCTTCCATCTAAATGTAATATTAAATTTTATTATTACCTTAAGCTATATTCCAACTTAGATTAATTTTTTAGTATATAAAAAAATTAGGTGTTACTAACATGTTTCTAGTAGAAAATGTTTTAAATCATATGGGGGATAACTTGATGTAACCTGGTTGACTTATCTAGTTCAAAGCTAACTCGAAAAACTACTAAAAGTAAAGCTTTATTAAAAAAGCATTCTAGAAAATATTTGTTTTTTTAATATTAAAAAGAAACATATTAGATTGACCTTGATCAACTCATGTTCACCTTCTAAATCCTCAACCTAGTTAACAAGACCATAATAACCCTACAAAAAATCATTTTATTTTATTGAGTTTAATTCTCAATCAATCCAATATTGAATGATAAAAGTTAAAAAAAAAAAATTCAATTAAAAAAGAAAAAAAATAACCTGGATCAACCCGGGTCGGGGTCATGAGACCAAGATAACCCCATATAAAGCTAAAAAATACAATTATGAAACCGATTTCTAAATCAACCCAATTTTGAAGAGTGAAATTGAAAAATAAATAAGAAAACAGTTAAAGTCAACTTATGTTAACCTACCATAATCATGAGACTAATATAACTTTATAAAAAGAAAACACAAAAAAATATAAAACTTAATCTGCAATGAACTCATTTTTAAATTATGAAATATAGAGAAGTCAATTAGAAAAACTTTAATCTAATGTTGAAGGATATAATTGGAAGAAAAAAAAAAAGCAATTAAAAGGGACAAAAAAATAACCAAGATAACTCCATTGAAAACAAAGAAAAATAAATTATGAAGTCTAGTTTTCACTAAACTCAAAATTAAAAAAAAAAAATCTAACTCAACCTAAGTTAACATGTTTAGGTCATTAAACTAGAATAAATCATAGAAAGTAAACAAAAAATAATATAAAATATAATCCTTAATCAACTCAATGTTAAAGGATGCAAAGAAAAATAATCAACTGAATAAAGAACAAAAAAAGCCTAAGTGAATTGGGTTAAATCGCTACCCAGGTCTTGTGATTAACATAACTTCATTGAAAACAAATAAAAAACAAAATTATGAATCTCAATCACAATAATCTTAATGTTAAATGATGAGATTCAAAAAATATATAAAACTAGAAAGAAAAAAACAAAAAATCAAACTGAATAAAAAAATATAGTTAGCACTTGAGCTAAAATCATTCTAGCGCCAACCATTTATTTTTTATTGTTGTTTGGAGATCAAAAAAATAATAATGAGAGTGAGATGATATATTTTTATTTTTATTAAAATCCATAAATGTTTTTGATCAAATATTAATAAAGGTCTGGTGTTCAAATATAAAAAAAAAGGGGCGTATTTAATGACCTATCAGGACCTCAAAAAGGCCCGGTGAATTTGTTGCTACCGAATATATATATATATATATATATATATATATATATTATGAAAATCTCCTTCAACTTGCAAATCTCAAGCCTTTTTACCTTGTTCAAGGAATTATTTTTAAAGCTAGAGATTCAACTAACCTCAAACTTTGACAGGTTTAGGTTAAAATAATAATAATAATAATAATAATAATAATAATAATAATAATAATAATAATAATAATAATAATAATAATAATAATAATAAACTCAATTCCCATGGTTGTAAATATGGATTCAACTAGTTGACTCTAACTTGTTCTAGTCAAATTTTATACATTAATCCATTATTATTTTTAAAATAATAATAATATTGTTTTGATTCTTTAGTAAACATGTTTGAAACCTTTTAATCTCTTTTAATAAAATTTAATACTTTCAAGTGTTAAAAATTGAATCTCAAATAAATTTAATTTTAAAAAGTAGTAGAAAATCAATCAGAAGGTAATCCTTTTAATTTACAATTCTAAATAATAAAACTAACATTTTCAAAATATTCATTTATCTATTTTTTTTTATTAATTTTTACTGAAATAAGATGATAACAATGATACAGTGTACAAAATAACATAAATTAAAATTTATCTTAATAGAACACATTTGAATTCAATTTATTTATCAATCAAACACATTAATTGAATCAACCCTTCAAATCATGATTAAAACATTACTTGAAGTTAACTCGAGTTACAAATTTTAAAACCATTCTTGAAGGCATTTAACGCATAGTTTAGGATAGTAAATTTCTCAGTTTAAAATATGCAGAGAGGCCTTCAAGATTAATTTTTGGTGAATGAAATATTTAAAGCGTGAGTGTTCACTCACCTTGAAAATGACTTGGACTAACCAAAGAGAAACCCCACTGGGACAACGAAGACTTGTCTTGAATAGGTGAGTCGATGCTCTATGCTCTCGGGTTTGAGTTTTATGATTGTTAATATGATAATTATTAAAGGCTTATATGATCGTTAATTTTAATATTTTAAAATGTAATCAATTTTTTTTTTCCAATTGTTTTGGTTATTGCTTTTTTGTTAATATTTTTAATTGTCAAAATTCCTCATAGGTGAGACATTTAAAATAATAATAATGTTATTTGTCAATTTTTTTTCTTATAAATATATGAGGCTAAGTATATATTTTTATATTTGTTTAATATTAACATACTAATATATATATATATATGACCTATTTATTCTCTTAAAATAAAATAATAATTTATGATAAGTGTTCTAAAATACTTTTAATATAATAATATGACAAATAAATCTTATAAACTAAAAAAAAAATTAACAATAATTATGGTGTCATCGATAGTATAACCAATAATGATTGAAATATTAATTATTTGTAATATAAAAATATTAATTATATACAAATATTTGTATATAATATTTGTAATGACATCTGTAGGAATTGTAACATAAATTATTTGGTCAGTGTTATTTTTTTGAAAAATAACTCATGTGTCTTTTTTAAATTTATGATATTTCAGCTCTCATATGACGTGAATAAAAAATATGAAACCACACATTAACAAGACAAGTTGAAAAAATATGTCAAACTATCTACACTATTAAAATAAAAATTGTCATGCGTTTCGCCACTAGCAGAACCAAAATTTTGAATATATAACAAAATTGTTAATGGTCCTATTTTTTAAAAACAAATGCTATCCATATGAGTTAGATAATCTGCTTAAAAAAATGAAGATTATGTAGTTTTTATATATATTTATTTTACTATAGATAGGACATTTAGAATAATGATAATAATAATTATATATTATGATATTTTTTTGATATTAACGTTTTAAATGTATATAAAAAAATAAACTAATTTTTCTTTAGAAATCTCACATTAATTTAATCTAATTTATCTAAAATACTTTTAATATAAAGAACAAATATGAAAAAAAATTGATAAATTTTATCAGTTGCATTTTTGTTATCAGTCAAATAAAATATTCGTCAAGTAGTTAAAAATTACCAACAAACCATTAATATGTTGCACGCAACAAATAATATATCTTTGGTCAATTTAATCAATTATGATTTTACTATTTACCTATTAAATTATTACCAAGATAGTTAAAACAAAATCATCAATCACATTGCTTGTTGCGTAAAATAAATTAACGATTGTAATTTAACTAACTACTTTCATTATTTTTTTGTAACTGATATATTTATATATAATAAAAACTCGTAAAATTATTCCATCAAACTGAATAAATTTTTTTATATGGATTCAACTAGTTGACTCTAACTTGTTCTAGTCAAATTTTATACATTAATCCATTATTATTTTTAAAAAAATAATAATAATGTTGTTTTGATTCCTTGAGTAACATGTTTGAAACCTTTTAATCTCTTTTAATAAAACTTTAATACTTTCAAGTTTTAAAAAATTGAATCCAACTTCCTCATCAAATAATAACAATGAATGGACTTGTAAATGGGGAAAAATTTCCTAATTGATGCTATTTATTTAACATAATTTTAAATAAAAATTAATTTAAAAAATAAGCGCACCCAAATAAACCTCCTAATCTAAACTTGAAGCAAAAGCTATTGATCAAGATTAGAACATTATTACATGTTTTTTAAAGCTAATGATCAGACGTGCAAGCATACATTTTATTTTTAAATTTAATTTATTATACGGCCATCTCAAGATTTTACACATTTTATTTGGTTCAATAGGGTGTTTATAACGTTTTGTGCATTTCTTATATAAATAAAGAGTTGACTTATCCGCCACGTCATCCTGAGTAGGACTTTACAATATTTTATAGACAATTCATTTTGGGGCTTGAAAATATGATTTTTGTTCATGATTTTATTTACATGTTAATCAAAATTTAAATTCTTCTTTTTTTCAAATAATTTTAAGGACTTATCCATTGCTTTCCACTTTCCAGCAATATCCGTATAAATAATAAATTTTTATGACAATTCAAACTCAAAAAAAAAGAGATCAAATATTCACGGGAAGATTTCATAATGATCGCGGATTTCTGTACCGATTGAGGGCCAAATTAATACAAGATAAAGTTTAGGGATCTAATTGATAAATGAGTATTATAAGGGGACCAATACGAAACTAGCCCAAATATGAATAGAAAAGTGAACTCTCTCTCTCTCTCTGTCACTGTTAGAAAGTCACCTCATTTAAGAGTTAGAAAAGTAAGAACATGCCTAGGTGTGCAGGCTGGGTTGGAAGGCTCAAGCACCGAGGCTATTTTTTTCTCTAATTTATATTTGAGTTAAAACAATTAATTAAAAAAATTATTTGATTCAATTGAGTCCATAAATCAAGCTAAATGCTTAATGGTTTAATTCATGCTTTCTTCCTTCTTAATTAAAATAATTATAATAAAAATTATTATCATTAAAAATAAGAAAATCAACGCGTTACATTTGAGCAACAAGTTTGTGGGTTACTACCGTAACCAACGGGGCTGCCAGCTCAATCCCTTGTCTGAAGGAAGACAAGTTGGGTGGCTCATGGCTGTTTTAATAAAAAAACGTGAGTCTTGGAATTCAGAGAAACGTGAAAATAAAATCCAAGACAGATGCTTCTTAATTATTTCTCCTTTTAAGAGACAAAGACAAGAAGGCTATGTGATTCAATTTAGTTTTTCGTTGGTTAGATTATAATTGAACTGGTGTTCAAAGGGAGCTTAGAGTTGTTTAGTGAAGGAGGGATTAATGAGTGACTCTATTTCTAATCCTGTCTGGACTACTTGCAAGGATGCAGCAGGAATCGCCGGTGATTTTCTTTCTCTTTCTCTCTTTTGATTCTTACCCTAAATTCTATGCATACATTGGATAGTATATCTATGATTAATCAATGTGTCAGCCCTTTTGGTTGACGACTAAGGATTGTGTAGCTGCTAGCGATTCTCAGTTGGGAACTCGAAACAGATGTCAAATTACATGATATGAACTATGAAACGAGTGTATTTTGTCACGTAAAATAAGAGGGAGAACCCAGAATTGGAACCCAGTTTGAGAATTTTGATTCTGATGCCAGTACTATTTAATTGCTGCAGGGAATATCTTTGCTTTTGGGCTGTTTGTATCGCCCATGTAAGTTCTTCTTCCGTCCTAGGTATTCGTTGACCACGGAGATTGCTGTAATTCGCCCCTTGACTAGCATTTTGTTGTTGTTGTTGTTGTTGAAACTCTCAGACCAACATACAGGAGAATCATCAGAAACCGATCAACAGAACAGTTCTCGGGGCTGCCGTATATATATGCACTCATGAATTGCCTGATCTGCATGTGGTACGGCACGCCCCTCGTATCTGCTGATAATCTTTTGCTTGTCACTGTCAATTCATTTGGTGCTGTATTTCAATTAGGCTACACCATCCTGTTTATAATATATGCTGAGAGAAGAATAAAGGTATTTATCCCTTCAAGTTTGCAAACCTTATCTGCATCTTCTGGGTTCCACATGGTCACTCACTTACATTTTCTTCCAATTGTTGCCTAGCAGGTCAGGACGTTAGTTTTGCTGCTAGCTGTGCTCAGCCTATTTGCAATCATAGTAGTAGGAAGCTTGCAAATAAGTGATCGAATGATACGTTGGATCTTGGTTGGCTCATTGACTGTTGTTTCTCTCATATCAATGTTTGCTTCCCCGCTGTTTATAATTGTGAGTAAATAAATAACATTAGCTTTAGTATTTTCTTCCAATAAACAATTTACCGTAAATCGCTTAATCTCGAATTGCTCTTTTTCGTATGTCTCCAGAATTTGGTGGTCCAAACAAAGAGTGTTGAATTCATGCCATTTTACCTCTCCCTTTCCACTTTCCTGATGAGCACCTCTTTCTTGCTGTATGGACTTTTGAATTTCGATGCCTTTGTTTATGTAAGCTCCCCCGGGCACATTCATTATCTTCTCCACCACCAACCTTTATGTTTTCCCTTTTTCCCCTTTTTCATACGGCAGGCTCGATGTGCATGCAGTTATAATTTTCTCCGTATTTAGCATAGATTAATTCCAGCATGCATAACTATGTAGCTGTATTGAATGAATATATTGAATCTGTGCTCTGCATGCATTTTTTGTATCTATAAATTTCCCCGCTGAAGACTAAGATTTTTCCTATTTAAATTGCAGGTACCAAATGGCATAGGCACCATTTTGGGAATTATCCAATTAACCCTATACTTCCACTACAAGAAGAAATCCACACAAGACTCTATGGAACCCTTGATAGTTTCGCATGCATAAATTAACATGCTGGAATGTGAAGGTGAGGAGTAATTGATATCAATTCAATAGTTTTGTTCTTTCTTATTGTGTGATACTTTTCTCTTTTATGAGAGGCTGAACATTTTTTATGCCTGGTTGATATAATACTGGGGTGCCAGGGCATGTTAAACTTCTCTTGTATGGGAGATGGAACTTCTCTGCATTTCTGAAAGATTTTAAATGGGTTTGTTATCCAACTTCCTAATCGAAATAATAACAATGAAAGCCCTGGGTGGGCTTGTAAATGGGTGAAATATCCTAATTCATGCTATTTAGTCACTGTAGCGTGTGTGTATACACATTGGCTATGAAAATCCAATGTGAACTGCTGGTGTGTGGATCCATAATTTTTATTCCTGCCTTCATCTTTAAACCTATTTGCATTGTCTATGCTTTCCATACCAGGGTTGATGTACATCATCTAGTACATGCTTTGCCTGAGGATTCGTTTATCAAACCGATTCTGCTGAAGGAGGCCAATGAGAAACACGATCCTATAGAAATAAACCAGCAACTGTAGTAAGAAGGCAGATTCCTTAGCAGAGTCACATTATTAGAGGCATGTAGACAGTTTTATTCATCAAACTATGATAATTAAGTGTCATTAGTCTTTTTTGGCTTCTAACTCTCCATTTTTGTGTTTGGTTTGTGTTTTCATCAACACAGAAAGTTAGGGAGGGAGAGAGAATAAAAATAATAACTTAAAAATAAATAAAAAAACCAGACAAGACGCTTAAGAGGGGAAAGAGTCACCTGATCCGTTGTATTCTAAGGTCCATTGAACTGCTGAAAGCAGAAAAGAAATCACATTATATTGATCACTCATCTCTTATGGGGATCATTATCTCTGTCTAGTCATAGAAAAGTTGTGTGAACCAATAGTTTCATCCTTGATTTCTCCCTCCACTTCCAAAATGGTAGAGCAAGGGATGTCAATTCATAGTTTTAATTGCCTGAATCTCCTGTTTTAATTAATCTTGTCAGCTGTTGATGTCTTGATCATATATTTTTCTGATGTCAAATGTACGAAAATGCTTTACATGTAGGCCTGTTCTTCATAATTCTGCAGGATAATCCATGGCTGGTCTAGCAGCTCATAAACCTCATGTTACTGGTGCTGTGTTAGCTGAGACGGTTACCGGATTGTTTGCTGGTCACTTTTGCTCGCGGTGTTCCAGATATGTGGCAGAAGTTCTTGCAAGAAGCGTTAGTTTGGCAGTCGTTGGTCTTGAGAATATTTTCTTGCAGTGATGATGTCGTCCATTTTCCAAGTTGCCACTTCTCCTGTTGCCCCCCTCATCCTCTTCAATTCAGTTGTTCATAACTTTTCTGATCATTCTATTTCAATATTTGGTTGTGCCACTTTGTGAGGAATTGGATGGCCTCATGTGTTTCAATCTCGTTTCATCAGTTGCTCCTTTCTTATTGTAATCTTGAACATCATTGTTCTTTCCAAAGCAAAGAAAAAACATCTTTTATGTCTTTTAATTGAGAATTTCTGTTTGGAGTATACAAACTCCAAAGCTAAAAGTTAGTTGACTCATAAGTCATTGTGGATACAATAATAACTACTACACAATGTTAGATCATAAAAAAGATCTTATATTTCAAAGCATTATGTTTCTACCAACCCATAATATATATCGTATTATTAGTAGGATCCTCACAGTCCTCAAAAGGTGTAGTATGGTAGCAAAGAGCTTAAGATATGCACTATAAGTCTCGAGTTTGAGTCAGGATGTACATTTCTTGTAAGATTTTAGGACAGTCGGAGTTTTATTCACTTATTTAGACTCACAAAGTGTGTTATCCAGGGGATGTTGTTTTCTCGAATCCAAAAAAAAAAAAATTAGGATCCTCACAACCAGTAATCAAATATCCTTTCAACCTTATTTCTACTCTTCATATTATTTTTCTCCTCTAAATGCTTTTTGAGTTGATACAAAGTGTTTGCCATATCATCTACATCCATGTCAATACTAGCATTTATTTCTTGTTTATGTCTGGTATCATTCTTGACTTTTCAAATAAAAACCATATAACTTAACCTTTTCACCCTTTTTTATAGCAATTGTGCTCTCTCATGATAATACAAGTAATTAAAAATATAATTTCATTTATTTCAACTTGAAACATGGATCTAAAATAAAGCCATATATGATAAAAAAAATGATGTTTTTTTTTTTCATTTCCCTAACACTTAACTTTAACATCATGTTCGATGCATTTAAAAGATTATCTCTACTTCTATATAGTTCTAATATGTTTGTGTGCATGTAAATTAATTTATTGAAGAAAGAATTTGATATAACATGCAATGTGCTAAAAAATCTCAATGTAATCATGTAAATTTTTTTATGAACTTCACCAAAGATCTGATATTTTTCCAATCCCCTAAACTAGGTGGGCCTATGTTTTTTTTATTTCCTTTTAAATAAATCTTTATAAAAGAAATCATATACCTAAGATTGTTTTAACCTAACCTCATAAGGATCTTAAATCTTTGAGCAGCTTCTAAAGTCATATAAATTGAATTCCATCGAGTTACAACATCTATATACATTGATTTTTACAATCCATCTTCAACTTTTGTATATACCTTTTAAATGGAAATAGCTTAGAAGGTAAAAATCTCTCAAGATTGCATCAAACTTTTTAAATATACAATAGTCAAATTATTAGAGCTAATATTGTTTATTTTAGTAGTCAAAACTTTATCATTTAATCGCTATAATATATAATTTTCAATAACTTGATCAATTATCCCACCTTTTATGATTAAAAATTTGATAAAACTTACAATTCTTCTATGTAAATCCCATTACTAATCAATCCAATGAGTTGTCAAGAACATGTAGTTAATATTTTGGATTGATATCCCATGTAGTAGGAGCTATTAAGAATACTCGTTGAACCATAAGAGCTTTATTTATTTATTTATTTATTTTATATAAACTTTCAAATAATTTATCATAACAATAAAACTATAAGGAACATTAAATTTAGGTTACATGGTCTTTCAAAGTAATTAAAATCCCTGAACCTCTATGAAATTCTAAAGCAACTCATCAATTATAATTATTTTTAATAGTGATTGTATACCCTTATCATAATTCTATCTCATCAATTATAAAGTAATTTATTTTTTATTACAGCAAATTCTAACAAGGTAGAGGTAAATTATAATTCAATATAAAGTTGTCGCATTATTACTCATCTCAGTTAATCTCCGGGACACGTGTTGTCTCCTGTGTGAGCAAGAACAAACTTGCGGTGCAAAGTGACGATGTTTTAAGAACAAACATGTGTCAGCAACATATAATGATCAAACTCCGCAGCAGCATTGTATTGCAGAATAAAACTGGGAAACAATTCTCCAACTAGAAGCTCCTCACAATCACTCTCCTGCATGTCTTGCTTACAGGCATCTATCTAGTTTTTCCTACACCTAAATACTACGGCTTTAGCATATCCCTCAGAGAAGTTCTCAGAAACAGATGCTGGTTTTTTCCTGCACGACATGATAGAATAATATAAATTATATCCTGAAACTTCATTTAAGAATTTAACCTCTTATATGAGATAGTTATTTAATATGATATTAGAGTTGTTTTATTAACCTAGCAGATTTATAAGACAATGTAAACTTGCGTGTAAGTTTCAATCCCTAAAAAACTTTCACTTGAAGAAATGCGTTAGAGAATAATATAAATTATATTCTGGAATTCCCACTTTAAAAGATTAAGTTTTGAGATGATATAGTTTCTTATCAAATAATAAATAATAACATGCTTGAAAGCAACAAAGATCAATTGTATGATACAGGATCAGTGTGGCTAGCAAATAAAGCATGCTCCTTTATTTACCTCGTGGATATTCTCTTTACGAGATGATGTGAGAGAATGATCAAGTAGCCGCCCTCTTTCATCATAGAGAATAAGACCACTATACCTTGGAAGCTCACATTTCTCTCCCATTAGTATAGGCCTTTGCCACACTGCTGACAACGAGTTATGGCTCTGCCACCCCATACTTGACTCACACCTTTCGAACCCAAGAACAGATGGTGGCAGCATCCCCCTCCCACTCGCACTCCCACCACTTCCCTCCTCCCATTTGTTTGCTTCACTCCACCTCATTGACTCCATCAACACCCTCCTTATTGTGATCCAATTGGTAGAACCAGGCTCCGGCTCAGGCCACCGTGCTGAGCTATCTGTGCCTGGGTCTTGGCTCACTGCTCTGTGCTTTCTTTGGGCCTGCCTCTTAAGCATGATTGCAGCGCAAAGCCCGATGACTGCAGAGGCTGTGCAGACAAAAAAGATAGCAGCTTCCTGCGTTGTCAGCTTCCATTTATCCTCCAGATTCCACAGTGCTTCCATAACTGGTTTGCTACGAGTGTGAGACTGGGTGTTACTGCTGATATCTATCATGCCAGGTTGCTGAGCGTGTAGCTTGGCTAGTGTTTTGAACGGCTAGCTATATCCTGGTGTGTGTGATGACCTTCACGTGAGGTCCACCGCTAGCTGGGGTTAGGTCTAGTGGCTGCTCATGTGTAGTGTTGTTCCCTTGTGTTATAGCCGTTGGAAGTATCTCACCGATTTGAGCTAGTTAAAGCACCTCACGAGGGATATAAGTATGATATGTGAAAATTCATGACATGGATGCTTGCCTGCCTGCCTTCTGTGTGGTTTGTGTTGACCAAATTTAGTTGACTGCTAAGCAAAATGGGAGGAATCACTCTCGTGAAATTAAGCAAATAGTTAGAGCCCTTTCTCACACCATCCCAACTCTGAGTGCTCATCTTGTATCTCTGTAGAGACAGCCAATTATCATCCACGAATCTCTGAAAATCAAGAACATGCAATTGGTACACAGATTGCAATTCTTAGTTTGCAATGTATAGAAACAAAAACAATTGAATGGGGGTGACCAAAATAACGCAAAAACGAGTTGACTTGGTCTTTCTTTCCAACTGGAATTGAATCGCAAGAGAACCAATCTGCAGTTTGAGATTAGTCAAAGCTATGTCTCACTTACGAGGAAAGTTTTGAATGCTAGGGGAGGCAGAGGAAGATGCGTCCAAGCAATTGAAAGCCATTTTTGCTACTTGGAGAAAAAAAATAAAAAAAATTTATGGTTTGTGATGGGACAATCAATAACATTTGAATTCAAAAAAGGGTCATTTTAGCAGAGGAGATGTATCATGACGTTGAAGGCTGAATCCAGCTAAACTCCTATCAGTTTCAACAGCTTCAACGAGATCGACACAGACAAGTCTGAGGATGGTGCCATTTTCCAATCTTCAATCTGGGGTTCTATTTTATCTTTCATTTTCCAAATATCGCACAAACAAGTAAATCAATTTAACCTAGTATAGCTTCTCTACAAAGCACCCACACTGCAAACTCCCATGCCTTTTTGAACAAGCAACAGAGACAGTTTATTTAACTTGGGATGAAGAGACTTGAAAACATGTCAAGAATTCCAATCTAAGACATTTTAATAACTTCTCTCAACATGTTGTCGGGTCTTCAAAGACAGTGAGTACCATCACCGACACTGAACATGGAGTAATATGACAATATGTGTGCTTCAGCAAAATAAGAGCTTAGAAACAGTCAAATGAGGAAGCAGAATAGAAAAGCAAAATGTGGAAAATTCTGCTGTAATTTGCAAGAATACACCAACGAATCTGCAACTTAATCAATATATTAAAAGGCTGCAAACACATTGAGTTGTTTCCTTGTTTCAACTGAGGTTTTCTATGATATGCTCACCCTGAGAAATCAATGGTGCTGCTAACACATTAAGTGATTTTTCCACATAAACTGCAGAAATCAATACCTGCATTTTCATCTGTGAAATTGCAGAGAGCCTTCTGGCGAGTTGTAGCCTATCGAGGTAAGATCAAGATTTCTCACGAATTGAGAAAAAGAGGATTCTTACTTGAGCAACCAGATCAATATATCAAAACAACTTGGGTCCAGAATACAAAACAGCACGCAAAAATTCAACAACATTAAGGCGGACTCTAGTTCTTAGTGCCTAACAGTTTCATTAGCCAAAACCTTTCACGACAGTTTTGTTTTCCCATATCATATTTTACAGGAATCAAGGCCATGAATAATACATGCAAATAAATGGATGGCTATGTGGCATCGCATTGCTCTCTACACCCACCTGCCTCAAGCAGTGCAGCCTCTGATGCTTTCAAACAAGCAGTAAGAAAAAACACATGTTTCAATTCAACGATGACTTTGAAATCCAAAGAGCATTCAACAAGATGAAGGGCTACATTGCAAATTATTCAATTAATCAGTTGAAGGGCCCCAAACACAATCTACTGTCCTAACATACTCAGTGGCTAAATTTCATTTCTGATTTACAAAAAAAAAAAAAACAATTTGTAATCACTAACTGAAACATTAAGCAATAGACATAACCCTTTTTCTTTTTTTCTGCAAACATTTCAAATCTTAAAACTCATCTGTAGAGCACAGCTTAGCATGAAGTGACCCAAACCCACTGATTAACTGTCCTAGCCATTGAATATTCAAATCACAGAATCCAAAACATTAAAAAAAATATACCTTCGCTTCTAAAGAACCCAGACGAGAAAGGGAGACACAAGCATGAAAAAATCAAAAAAATTTGGACCATTTCTCGATTTGTGCGTGTCATCCTTGCGCAGGGGCCATGCTAATCTTCTCTGTATCGTTCCAATTTTATCGGATGTCCCCGAAGGGACGAACTCCTCTCCTCTGCTCCGCGTATAGAAACATGGCCAGGTCTCTTTAACCAGCCGATGTGGGATATCTAGTCCCGTTGTGACCACGCGCTTCGGTTCGTTCAGTTCGGTCTCAGCCTTGATTACGTCACCATCCGCCGGCCAATTAAATATTTGAGCCTTTTAAAAACCGCAGGCATCATGTAGCAATTAATTAAAAAAAGTAAATAGGATCTAAGAGCGCCTTCCTCATCATGCTCGAGTCTCATCTTGCAGCGCAACAACAAGACTTTCAATCTTTATTATCCCAGTAACAGTAAAAAAATAATATAAATTATATTTTAAAAATTCATTTAATAATTTAAATTAATAGTTAAAATAGTTTTTTTATATGATATCATATCTTTATTGATTTAGTGGTTATGAGTTCTAATTTTATTATTTTTATTTTATTTGATAAAAATCAAGTATTAAATAGTATGGAACAAATTTGAAATTACAAGGTATTAAATTATATTTTTGATTTTTTTCCCACTAAATATTAAGTTGTATTAATAGTGTTAATATTGTTTTTTATTATTTTTTTTGGCATTTCTAATAATAGACTACTTTAAGGCTGTGTTTGTTTTCCAAAATTCACTTTCCGGGAAACCACTTTCCAAACTTTCCTGTGTTTGTTTGTCTTTCAGAAAGTTGATTAACAGAAAACACTTTTCAGTCAAAGAAAAATTTGGCTTGGTTTTCAGGAAAGTGTTTTCCAGAAAATTTGGGTGGAAAACACTTTCCGGAAGTTGTGAAAAATTTAGAAATGTCATTATTTGCTTATTATATCAAATTTGATCCTCAAACTTTTGATTGCTATATATAATTTGTTTTGAATATTTATTTTTCAATTCCATCTCTTTAAATTTATTTTTTATATTAATTTTGGTCCTTATTTTTATAATTGCTATTTGCTTTTTTCTTATCATTTTTTTATTGTTACTTATTTTATTTGATATAATTTATGAAATGTTAATTATTATTATTTTAATTTATTCACCTTTCATTTTTTTTTAAATTTTTAGATTTGATCTCTATTATTTTGATTATTATTTATTTTATGTGAGATAATTTATGAAATTATATTTTTTTTTCAATTTCATTCTCATTCAACTTTTTAATTTGTAAGATTTGTTCCTCATTATTTTAATAAACTTGAAAAAAAATTAATTTATTAATAAATTATTTTCCAGTTCATTTTCCATAACACAAACAAACACTGGAAAGTGTTTTCCAGTTCATTTTCCATAACACTGTCAAACATTAGAATTCACTTTCCAGAAAATTCACTTTCCCCGAAATTCACTTTGCAAAAAAAAACCACTTCGAGAGCATCTTCCATGGACAGTGTGACCTAGCTAGGGTCCTTTTTTTTTTTTTATCTTCCTGGAGGAAAAAAAGAGATAAATTACCTATACATATATTATTTTTTAAGTTTTATTTTGCATGAATTTATGAAAAAACGAAATCACTTCACTGTTCTTTATCCTTTTCTTAACATCCAAGGTAAAATAATAATTTTATTATATAAAAAAAATCAAAAATATCATTCGTGTCTCCTGAAAATGTCAAAAATAACTCTGATCCTAAAGATTAAATTTTTCAGTTTTAGGGTAAATTAATAATTTTACTTCTGAAATAATACAAAGTGAACCGTGTTTATATGCGGATTGAAAAATTATACAGTATTTTAGTAACGGCAATTATATTACAAGTAATTTCCATTTTTTCCTCGTTTTTTTCTCCCACGCCAAATCTTTTAAATGTCTGTTCTCTGCAGGAACACCAGTAGCACTTTGACAGCAGCAGCAGCGGTTATTGTCTTGGCCATGCTAGTGTTTTCTTTTGGGTGGGTCATTCACAGCAACAATCACTTCATCACTAATAATGTGATGCTTTTTTTGTTTTTTTTATAGGCTCATTTTCTGTCTTAATTCTTATTTGTCAATTCAATTTTCTTGATATTTCAAGTAGGGTTGTCAATATTGTTCCAATTCAGCCGAAACGTTCTGTATCATTAAAAAATTAAGATAAAACAGCGTTGTTTTCGTCTTGATTTTAATTTCAGCCCGTTTCGGAAATACCAACCGAATTCCAGCCGGAACGTCTCAAAACCGTTACGGGTGTGTTGTTCCGGCCTTAAAATCCTCTTTATTTTGATTAACTTGTGATTGTGTTTCTAATTTTGAGATTATGTTTGTTTGACTTTGTGTTTATATTGTATAATTTAAGGTTAATATATCTTGAATTTTAATTATGCTTGTTAAATTAATATTTTAATTTTTTTCATATATATATATATATATATATATAATTAATTAATTAATTAATTATATATGAACAGTACAACCCCAAACAGCACGCCGAAATGTTCTGAAACCGAAACGTTCCATATCAATAGAAAAATCAGAACGGCGACTAGAACAGTATTAACAACCTTGATTACAATTGAATTGTGTTGAAGTTAAAAATTACTTTTCTTTTGATATTTACATTTTCTCTTCAAGTTAATATTTAACCGGGTAGTTCTTTAAAGAGATATAAAGTATAAATATTTTGCTTGCATATTATTGTTCGCTATTGCATCAATATTTTCTAACATTTATTATTTGTAGTGATGTACAAATAAGCATAAAATTATAATTAAATATTGAGGAGTTGTCACCTAATATTATGGTCACTTGAAAATTCAATGGTATGCACAAATTATGTAAAGGGAAGACACATCACCCCCAATACACATTACTTAAAATAAATTACATTGTTATTTGATTGATTTTTTTTATAGATTGAGTTTCTATTCATTGGTCTCGTATTAGATTCAAGTTAGGTCAAAACTTACTTGTTCTAAAGCCCAATTTTAGCATCATCATTTGGTTTTGTATTTTTAATATCTAAGCATATGCTCTACAATATAGTTTTATACCTTTAAATATTAAAGTCCACAGTTTAATCTTAACACTTTAAATATTAAAGTCC
Organism: Salix suchowensis; assembly: GCA_029030765.1. Classification (NCBI taxonomy): domain Eukaryota; kingdom Viridiplantae; phylum Streptophyta; class Magnoliopsida; order Malpighiales; family Salicaceae; genus Salix; species Salix suchowensis. The sequence goes on from JAPFFH010000004.1 coordinate 13,762,349, forward strand.
ACAGTTAAATATAAAATGAACAAAATGACTTGATCTTTTTAGGGCAGTACCATCATGTAGGGGTGAATATTTTCGGTTCGGTTAAGTTTTTGTCTATAAAAACAACCGAAATTATATTTTGGGCTTCTCTTATGGGCTATTATATCGTACTTTCTAATGGGATGGGCTTTCTTATAGGTTTTGTTGATGGGCTTACAATTAATATTACAGAATAACTAATTTTCTTATAAGATGTCAAAATATTTTTGATTTTTTTTCCCACTAAATATTAAGCTGTATTAAATTGTTAGTGTTAATATTGATTTTTTATTAAAAAAAATTGGCATTTATAATAATAGACTACTTTAAGAATAAATTAAGAGAATTACAAGGTATATATGGCATGGAAGAGTGATTCTTCCTACCAAAGACAAATTATTCCAACTTGACAACGTTGTCTGAATGATTTCAGCGATGTAATTGTTAGTTTGCTTGTAATTTTCTGTTTTTTCGTAGTAAAAATGGAGTCATGCTCTTCCTTTGCTGTGCTGAAGAGCTAGGGCAAACCCAATTTTAATCAAGGTATCAGGCCTGATCAATTTTTGTGTTTGTTCTTTGGGCTACCCTGATTAATTAATTGCCTGTCGTTTTTAAAAGGCTCAAATATTTAATTGGCCGACGGATGGTGACGTAATCAAGGTTGAGACCGAACTGAACGAGCCAAAGCGCGTGGTCGTAACGGGACTAGATATCCCACATCGGCTGGTTAGAGAGACCTGGCTAGTGTTTCTATACGCGGAGCAGAGGAGAAGAGCTCGTCCCTTCGGGGACATCCGATAAAATTGGAACGATACAGAGAAGATTAGCATGGCCCCTGCGCAAGGATGACACGCACAAATCGAGAAATGGTCCAAATTTTTTTGATTTTTTCATGCTTGCTTGCTACAGTAAGCGCTATTTATTTATTTTTTATTTTTCCTTTTTTTTCCTGTATTTCTAGATTATTCTCTTATGCCAATATTGATTTTTTTTTAAAAAAATAAATATAAATTATTTTGATGTGTTTTTGAATGAAAAATACTTTTAGAAACAACCTCAACCACACTCCTAAATAGTGTAATAGTTTTTTTAAACTAAAATATTAATAAAATCTCAATTATAAATTAAAATGCTTACACATGTGTACAATTAAATAAATTAATGTATGGAATCTCATAAAAAAAATTTAGATGTTATAGGGAAGTGAAAAAAAAATCATGGATATCAATCATTAGAAAATTAAATGTCAAAGGTTTAAATTTAAAAACAAAATAATTTAAGAAAATGACAAAAAAAATCATAATCAACCCATGTTAACTTTCAAAACTTATAATTGTGGTTATAACGCTAAAATTTACAACATAAAAGACAAATCCAAATAATAACAAAGTTAAACTCTCAATAAAAAAATGTTAAGTGATGAAACTACAAAAAAAAAAAAAAATTAATTCAACCTAGTTTAATCCACTAACCTTGCGATCATGATTATAAGAATATGATAACTTCATAGAAATAAAAGTAAAAATAAAATAAAATTTGAAGACTGATTTAAAAAATAAAATAAAATATTAAAGAATGAAATTGAAAAAATATATAAATTGTATGAAACAACCTGAAAAACAAAAATAAACGTGTGTCAACTTTCAAAACTTGTAAATGTTGTAGAAGTTCAAGACTAAACCTATAGAAGACAAAAAAAATAATCAAATTCATCAATAAAAATATATTAAGGAAATAAAATTGAAAAAAAATATAAATAAAAAAAGGATCTTAAACAAAATAAACACTAATAAAAATAATGGTGATCAAATTTGATATAAAAACAAATTGAAATCCTATGGATGAAGTTGATAGAGTAAAAGGATATATAAATAAAAATATATTAAAAAATAATTTGGGATGAAATTTGAAGAAAAAAATAAAACAAAAAAATAACAATAAGGAAATGAAAAGCAAATTAGATACAAAAAACATAAATGACAGGATGGCCGTGCCCCGATTACCAATGACGATCCCTTCCCTCGATGGCATCAAGCATTATACAAATGCAATCCTACTGGGTTTCTCAACTAGGAACTCATCCTAATCGTACAGAGAGAAGCAGAAAGAAAAGATTAGACGAAGGCAAAATGCAGTCATTACTTTCAGGAACACCAAACAATTTCGTGTTCAGGCCAAACACAAACCTCTTTTCAAGCCATCCAACAAGAATCAAACCACATGGACTCGCCTTCTCACTTAAATCTCAACTCCAACCAAGCCCACAAACCCTGCACAACGAACCCATTTGGCCACTCATTTTGAAGCCTAAACTCAGTAGAAAATCAGCAAACCAACTTCACTGTGGCATTTCATCAAACGATTTGAGTACCGATTCCAAAAGAAGTTTGAGGGAGTGGATTGAAGTGATTAGTGAAGTAATATCTACAGCGTTTCCGATATGGGTATCTTTGGGTTGCCTATTAGGTCTCCTAAGACCAACTTCTTATAATTGGGTCACTCCCAAATGGGTCGGCATTGGCCTTCCTCTTACTATGCTTGGTATGGGTATGACACTTACGCTTGATGATCTTAGCAACGCTTTTTCTATGCCTAAAGAGGTCCTCTCTGGCTTTGTGCTCCAGTACGCGGTTTGTTCAACTCTCTCTCTCTCTCTAGCTGTTCTTTTCTTTATGTGATTGTTTGTTTATGTCCAGTGTTTCCTTCAGTCTTAACAATATTTTAAACGAGCTTTGTTCTTTAGTATTATATCGAGATTCGTTTGTTATTTATTGCATTTAAATGAAAATCATCAGCATTATGGGACTACGTTTGGTATATTTCTGTGATAATTTTTGTGAGCGTTTGTGTTTTAGTCCTTTCAAGTTTTCTTTCATCTAAATGAGTTTCATACTAACTAGATAAAGGTTGATGGAGTGTTTTATGTTTTAGGGATTTCAAGTCTGGTGAGATCAAGATTTTGCTACTCATACCTTTAGGTTCATGAGGAAGATCTGAAACATATTGGCTTAGGGTTTTGGAAAGAGAGGCTTTTCTATCAAATTAAACATGAATTATCAAGTCACCATTGTTTTCCACAAAGCCTTTTCCGACTTCTGGAGTATTTGGTTTGCTTTACTATGCGCTGAAGGTGCCCAGGAATGTACTTTATTATCTTTTCAAAAATGCTTTTGAAATGCAAAGGATAAACAAATACTTGGTAATGTAGAGCTGATGGTAAGATCAAAATTGTTCATGATTTAACAAGGGTCTGCTTGACAGGATGATTGAGATTGTTTTTTATAGTGTGTTTTATTCAAAAATACATCAAAATAATTCTTTTTATTTTTTAAAAATTATTTTTGATATCAGTACTTCAAAATGATATGGAAACACTAAAAATACTAATTTAAAGCAAAAAATAAAACATTTTTTTTTTTAAAAAACACTTTTAAAACGCACTACCAGAGAAGCTCCAAGTCGACACCTTGTATGAAGATTGGTTTTCTAAGATGTAATATTGTGTTGTAAAAGTGCATTTTATGTCATTATTCTCATACAAATCTCAATTCTCATTTCGGAGAATCAGTACTAGAAGTTCATCCCTTAAATGAAATCTGTCCATATACAATCTGGACATCCTCAGTTGCATACCAACTCATGGAACTGTATAACTTGACTCATTTTCCATTTCTGAGTGTGTGGTTACTTGTGTTCCTTTTTGCCAATATCACCTCTTTTTATCAAAATGAATGATATTGTTAGTTTTTTGAAAAGCACTAAAGTAATAGCTAATAAAACAATTCTAGGAGATTTTTCAGCTTTATATCAAATTCTTTTAAATGCTCATAGAGCTTAGATGTGTGAATGGTTTGTAGGTGATGCCAATATCAGGGTTTCTAGTGAGCAAGTTGTTGAATCTGCCATCTTACTATGCAGCTGGTCTAATATTGGTTGGTTGCTGCCCAGGCGGTATGCATATCTATTAATTATGTTCTATTGATCCTTTTTCTTGCTTATTTTATGACTAATATAATATTTTTGGCTGCAGGAACAGCGAGTAACATCGTCACTTATATTGCCCGGTATGTGATTCTTACTGCTGTAACCATAATTATGTCTTTGTTTTTTTTTTTTCCTTATTTACACTGGAACCAACAAATGTGAATCCTTTTTGTTTTCCAGTGGAAATGTGGCGCTTTCAGTATTAATGACTGCAGCAAGCACTTTTGCATCTGTGGTTGGTAACTAGCCCTTTTCTCTTCCTATGTTCCCCCTCTTTTATCTGGTAAAATTCAGTGCATTCAGCTAAATGCAATATCATATGAAGAAATTTTAGGATGATGCTTTTCACTTATACTTACTGCATTGACACCTCCTTTTAGCAGTCATCTACTCACCTTTTTTTGTCCAGTTAAAATCTACAGGAGACGGATTTGTTTTCTCAAAAGGAGTTTAAATTTTAGATTCATGAAATATGTACAATACAGTTTTCTTGTGTTCATCTGTGATGTAGTTTCGAAGGAAGGAGTTTTTAATTTTTCTTATTTCTGCTAAATTAATTTTATTGACAATCGGTCTATAAAATGCAAAACACCTCCTTTGGAGTTTGTTTGCCTTTTATGATTCCATAATAGTATTTTCTTTTCCCTTGCCGTTTGCAGCTGATGACCCCATTTCTGACAGCTAAACTGGCTGAGCAATACGTTGCAGTACCCTTTGGAGTTTGTTTGCCTTTTATGATTCCATAATAGTATTTTCTTTTCCCATGCTGTTTGCAGGTGATGACCCCATTTCTGACAGCTAAACTGGCTGGGCAATACGTTGCAGTAGATGCCACTGGACTCTTAGTGTCAACCATGCAGGTAGATTTTCCTGCCTTGATTCTGTTTTGATGCCATTAACTTGAGCAATTTTGTCATTTCCTGCTACAAAAACAGGTTGTGCTGCTTCCTGTACTTGTTGGTGCATTTCTAAACCAGTATTTCCAGAGCCTGGTTAAAATTGTAACTCCCTTGATGCCACCCATTGCTGTGGGAACTGTTGCTGTTCTGTGTGGAAACGCAATTGCCCAGAGTTCTTCTGCGATCCTTATGTCTGGCCGACAAGTGGTGCTTGCTGCATTTCTCCTTCATGCATCTGGTTTTTTCTTTGGATATTTGTTTTCAAGAATGCTAGGGATTGATGTAGCATCATCACGGACCATCTCGATCGAGGTTGGCATGCAGGTAGATAATTACTCTAGCAGGATTATTAAGGGATGCTTCTCTCTTGCTCTCTATTTGATGACTCACATGCTACACTTCACTGTACACGGTGGAGTAATAATATAACAGCTCATAGATTCCAATTCCAGGCAAAGTTTACGGTATTCTTGTTGTGGTTGCCTGCTGTGAATGGTACCTTGGTTATTTTGGGGGCAGATCCTTGGATTGATGCTTTAATGGGGCCAGAATTTTACATTTGGCTGGGAGGGGCGAAATATTGTTTCAAAATCTAATCCTTTGTTTGAAGGGAAAGTGGCGAATTTTCTATTCATGAGGAGGCCAAAATAAATTTCTAGCTGCATCAAAAGAGATAAATTCTCAACTTTGGCGGGACCATGGATGAACTAGATGATGCCTCGCATTTAGAAATTGATATCTGCTATGCTTTGCCATTTTCCATAAAGAAAAATAACTCCACTTTCCGTGTTTATCTTTCAGAACTCTGTGCTCGGTGTTGTCCTTGCCACGAAGCATTTTGCTAACCCGCTCACAGCAGTACCGTGTGCTGTTTCAAGCGTCTGCCACTCAGTCTTCGGCAGTGTCCTGGCCGGAATTTGGAGACGAAGTGTGCCTGTCCAGAATGATGATTGAAATGACATCTAGAAACTCGAAAAGCAGTCGATGGTGATATGGGCCTTTCATGGTTGGTATGCGAAATGCTTTTTCAGACAAATTATGATAAGAACAAGTTTTCAGTTCTGTGTCTGAACTATGGACTTCCCACTACAGACTTGTGTTATGCCCCCCCATCTTGTTAGAATTTGTTGTCTGTAGTGTATTTAGGTTTTGTAACTTCAAAGTACAAAGTGTTGCGGGCATTGTAAAGAGCTTGCAGAGCAGCCAGATGTTATGGGAGGGGAGGTAGGCCTGGATGAACAAATTTGTTGTCCACGAGTTGGTGTTCATTGTGTTAGGGTTTAAGGCCTGTTTCGGAGGTGTGGTATAAGATGTTTTTGAAAATGTAGTTTTGTTTAAAAATGTATTAAAATAATATTTTAATACATTTTTAAAAGTTAATTTTGATATTATTATATGAAAATAATTTATAAATATCATTTTTTTTTAAAATTTAAAGTAAAATAATTATTTTTTAATTTTTTTTTTCAAGAATGTTTTTGAAATGCAGGGATAATACTTTGCTTTGATTAGGTATTACTTTAAGTATGGGAAAGCAAATGCCTAAAGCATCCCACAAAGAAATTCACAGATAAGGCTTGTATGTCACTGTTTTTTAATTTGATATTTTTATTTTAAATTAAAAATTTTTGGTATTTTTAGATTATTTTTATGTTTTGATCAGAGTAGTCAAAGCCGTTTCGTTCCGGCCGGAACGGCCGGAACGTGCCATTCCACGCGTAAAACCGGCACAAAACGGCGACGTTTTTGTGCCGGTTTTAATTCCGGGTTGTTCCGCAAATTCCGGCCGAATTCCGGCCGGAATGCCTCGGTTTGGTACCGGGCGTACCGTTTCGGATCCATCAAAACAACACCGTTTCATATATCCTTAAAAAAAAGCTTAAACCTCTTTCAGAAAACCATGAAAAAAGATCAGATCTTTGAAGAACATGATGCAGAACTTGGAAAGAGACTGTTTTGATGTCGAAGGCTGAAGCTTAAGAGGTGCAGGAGCAATTTTTTTTTGGAATGTTCTGCACAGTATTGAGTGGTGTCTCGGGGCTAAGGAAAAAAAAGAAGCCATGGATAACAGCTTCAGGCAGGCAGAGAAGAAAATTAATAGAAAAAATAGCCTAACCCAAATGGAATCAATAAAGAAGAACCGATCCACTAATTTGAGAAGCAACTGTAAAGTCTAGTTTTGGAGATGATGAGGAAGTGAGGGTTAGAAGATTGCGGGATGATGAGGAAGTGAGGGTAGAAGAAGAAGATAGCCGACACCCGACAGTGTTAGGGTTTTAAATATTTATAACGTGGGCTTCCGAAAAATGGGCTAAATATCACGGCCAGACCAATTTGTAGCCCATTTGTCTAGGGCTTAGTTTATTATGTATATTTATAAACAGGTCTTGAACAAGATTTTTTTTTTTTTTAAGAAAAAAACTTCAAGTTTTATTTCAATTAATAACAGAGCATAACTAGTTTTGAAATTTTAGAGATGTTTCTAATTTTGAGATTATGTTTTTTTTAATTTTATGTTTGTATTGTATAATTTGAAGTTAATTTATCTTGAATTTAAATTATACTTGTTAAATTAATATTTTATTTTTTTCATATATATAATTATTTAAATATGAACAGTACAAAACCGGAACGGCACGCCGGAATGCACCGAAACCGGAACGTTCCGTTCCAAACAAAAAACCGAAACGGCGCCCGGAACGGATTTGACTACTTTGGTTTTGATGTCAAATATAATTTTTAAAAAATAAATAAAATTATTTTGAAAAACAATTTTAATTATACTCCGGAATAGCCCTAAATTACAAAGCTTATATAGATGCCCGAAATTGGATCAAGTGGTAGAGAAGGATGCAATCGAAACTTCTGAAGCTACGGGGACAAAAACGAGAACTTATTGGTAGTTGGAGGGGCATGAACTTCAATGTTTTCTTTATTAGAATTGAAAATTAACTCGAAATAAAATCTTAAAATTAAAGTTGCCGCCACAAAGCTTTGAGAAAACGAAAACAAAAAAACCAGGTTTTGAATTTGATAGTGCTGTTCTTCCCTTCCCGGGCTCTCTTCCCTCCAAACCAAATTTACTTTTAGTAAATTCGAGATTTTTCACAACTCAAAAGCCCTAAATCTCCCGCTCCATCTTTCAATGCTTGCAAAATCCCAGAAAAAACCCAGACAAAGAATCAACAATGGATACCAAATTCCAAGCCTCAGCTCCTCTCAAAAGGCACACACTCTTAAAACAGCAGCAGCAGCACCAAGAAACACGAAGAAAATGTACCCTTCTCCTCGCAACTACCGGCCAAGAAACGAAAGGAGTCCCGGAACCCACTTCTTGCTGATGCTGATCCCAAAGTCATTACCAGTGCTGCTTACTGCTTGCCAACCAAGAAGAGGGTTTGGGCACTGCATCCCGATTTAGTTTCCGGTAAGCCTCTTTCGCCACTAATCGATCTCAACGTTGAGTATATTCCGTCTTTTTCTAATGAAGGAGTCGAAGCAGATGAGGAAAACGAGAAAACCCCTCTTCCAATTACTACTATTAATAAGTCAATCGATAGTTTAAAACAAGAGGAGAAAGTCACATTTCCTTCTGAAAACAATCAACAAGAATATGAGGAAGAGGATGATGGTATTTTGTGTGCTGTTTGTCAAAGCACAGATGGGGATCCCAACAGATCCTATAGTGTTTTGTGACGGGTGCGATTTAATGGTTCACGCTACTTGCTATGGCAATCCCTTAATAAAGGGTGTTCCTGATGGTGACTGGTTTTGTAGTCCGTGTTTGGCTTCTAAATCCGACAGAGAAAGCAAGCATCCATCCTTATCTTGTTGCCTGTGTCCAATAAAGGGCGGTGCTTTGAAATCCACCGCAGCAAATGGCCGTGATGAGTCGTGGGCTCATATTGTGTGCGCACTTTTGATTCCTGAGGTGTTTTTTGAAAACCCAGATGGCCGTGAAGGAATTGATTGCTCCAAGATTCCTAAAAGGAGATGGGAAGGGAAATGTTATGTTTGCAAGAGTAGAAAAGGGTGTGTTATTGACTGCTCTGAGCCGAAGTGTCATCTGGCATTTCATGTTACTTGTGGGTTGAATGAGGATGTTTGTATCGATTATAAAGAAGGGAAGAAGGAGACTATAGTTGCTGGCTTCTGCAAAAGACACACTGAATTATGGGATAAGGTAACAAAAAAATTCAAAATTTCGATTGGTAGAGTGATCTCGTATTTCTACGGCTTTTTGATTTTTTTCTTCTTTTCGCAGCAACAACAGACAGGGAAGTTCAAGATTGTTGCCAGAGAAGAGCACAGAAAGTAATAAGCTCCAGGTGGGCTATTGAATGACATTGATGAGGGTTTGAGAATGTTAGTAGTCTTTGATGAAAATCTCAAAGTTTTCTTTTTTTCCAATGTATGCCTTCACAGATATTTAGCATCAAATATATTTGACTTTTGGATGCCAAATTGCAACATTAATTAGAGAAAAGGCTATGTGAATTCATTCTTTATATTTAATGAATGTAACTTGTGATTCTGAATGATTCATTTGAACTTATTGTTTTCAAAGCAAGTGAAATAAAAGAAAATAACTACAAATCTATCGAAAGAACTGAGTAAAATAGTGTACACATCATCATGAAGCATACACAGAACTAGGCACGTCGTTCTCTTGTAATGCAATCAGGTTCCAAGAACCTGTTTCTTGCAGAACATAGTTCGGCTATAACATGAGCAATGCTCATCCGTTCCCGTGGCGATTCGACGGAACAGGAGATTCCAGTTGTAAGTATCGAGACCAAGCAATCATGAATTCTGTTTTGTTCGACAGAATTCCCTTCAGATTTTATTTGAAGAGTAGGATCTGCAATCTGCAGCACTTTCTCAGGCAAAAATGTCTTGACATAGCCATGAAGGCTCAGACCATTAAACAGGTCATCGGTTGGTCTCTTTCCTGTAAACATCTCCAGCAAGAGGATGCCATAGCTGTATATATCACCATATGCTGACACTTCGTTTCCCGCACCATACTCTACAATCATAATCATAAGATGGGAAGTAAGTTTGCTATGAAATACAGCAAGCTGTAGCATGAGAAATTTAAAGTGTGCAGAGGCATTTGAAGAAACAGTGGCACGAAAATATGATGATGAACAGAACAATTGTATGCACAACATTTACCAGGGGGAGTATAGCCAATGGTCCCTCTTATTCCGATGGAGCTTGATGGTTTTGTTGACTGGTCGAGGGTGTTTCCTAGGAGGAATTTCGCTAATCCAAAATCACCTACATGGCCAACCATTTCGTCATCGAGAAGAACATTGCCTGGTTTGAGGTCACAGTGAACTATTTGTTTTTCACATTGATTATGGAGATAGTCCAGTGCGTGGGCAACATCGATGGCGATGTTCAGTCTCTGTGAAAGATCTAGAATCCCCTGCATCTCATCTGTTGCAAGACTAGGATGCAGCCAGGTTTCCAAACTCCCATTAACCATGAATTCATACACCAAAGCCTTGAAATCATTCCCATGATAATCCACACCTGAACATGCTGTTACTACCTTGACTAGATTTCGATGTCTGATGTTCCGCAGAGCCTCGCATTCTGCCATGAAACTCTTAGAAGCTCCTCGACGCAGTAGGTTAAGCACTTTGACTGCAACAGGTGCTCCATTATGATCAAGAATTCCCTTATACACAGAGCCAAAGCTGCCAGTACCGATTAAATTGAGTGAGGAGAATCCATCAGTAGCTTTTAGGAGACTTTGATAAGACACCTTCAAAAGCGCATTCCCATCAGGGCTTGAGGTGAGTTCTCTTCTATTCTTTTCTCTTCTCTTCTTTCTTGACCAGAAAAGAAATAAAAAAGTGATAAACACTGCCACACCTAGAACCAAGGTAATCACAAAGATTGTTATCTTCACTTTTAGGCTCAACCTCTTCGGGCGTTTGAGATTGCATGGAGGAAGCTCAAAATCAGGTGTGCCACCGCATAGCTTGCTATTCCCAATGACTGAGGTTGCTGTTGCATTCTTGAAAACTCCTCTAACAGGTACCATCCCCTCAAAATTGTTATAAGATAGGTCCAAAACTTCCAAGGACTTGAAATCTTGGAGGAACTCTGGAATTTCACCCAGACAAGTGGTTATGAGAAAAATTGAATTCTTGAATGCCTCTCAGGGTACTCAAGGAGGAAGGAATGGAACCTTGAAAAACGTTGGCATCCAAGTACAAGGCTTGCAGACTTCTACACTGTCCAAAGACTACCAGGAATCTTACCTGATATCATATTCCCAGAAATAGCTAAAATTTCTAGATTTTCCAAAATTTCCTACTTCCTTTGGTAGGGATCCAGACAAATGGTTTTGAGATAAATCAAGACTAATTGACAGGGAGGATAGTCCAAATATTTGAGGGGGTATGGTACCGCTTAAATAGTTTTCAGAAAGATCCAACTCTAACAAACCGCTGCAATTTGCTAGACTTGAAGGGATGCGGCCTTGAACATTGATGTCATTTAAATAAAGTCCAATTAAGTTTGTCAGGTTTCCCAGAGAGGGTGAAATATGCCCTGAAAAATTATTCACTCCAAGATCCAATATCACTAGATTTTGAAGCTTTCCAATGGTAGAAGGAATGATACCTGAAAGGTGGTTGTTTTGCACTTCAAAATCTTCCAAGCTGATGAGATTCTCTATTCCATCAGGGATGCTCCCAGATAGTAGATTGCTGTCTAGGCCCATGATTTTCAGTGTAATTGACAGGTTGCTGATTTGTGGAGGCAGCTGTCCTTGAAAGTTATTTTGCGTTATAATCAACTGCTTTAGGTTCGTGGCATTGGCCAAAGAGGAGAGAAAGCTCAAGTCATTGGCTTCCCCACTTCCCAAATTGTTGGAGGCAACGTTCATTGAAAGAAGCCCGTGTAGCTTTTCCAGTGAAGGCATTTTTCCTGTGAGCTTGTTTTGGTTTAGCTGTAGAAATTTCAAGCTTTGACAAATTGGATATTGAAACAGGAATACTCCCAGTGAATTGGTTAGAATGGATGGAAAAGAATTCAAGATTTGGAAGGGAAATTCCCAGGTCAGGGGGGAGATTGCCTTGAAAATGGTTAAGCCCTGCCTCAAAAGACCTCAATGAAGAGAGATTGAGCATGGAGGGAGGTATGGTACCTGAAAATCTATTATTAAACAATGATAAAATCCTGACGTTTACCAGTTTGCTTAAAGTTTCAGGGAGATTCCCAAACAAGTTATTGTCATTCAGCCATAGTGTCTGGAGAGATGATATGTTCCCTAAAGATGGAGGGATAGTTCCTGTAAGGCTGTTGACCCGCTAGAGAGAGGTTTTTCGAGCTTGGAGAAGGAGCCAAACTCCATAGGAATTTCTCCTACCAGCTTGTTGTTTGCTAATTTGAGTGCAACGAGGTTATAGGAACCCGGAAATACTAGCAGAGATTTCACCAGAAAACGAATTATTATGCAGGAACAGTATTTGCAGTCTATGTAAACGGCCAATCTGAGCTGGGATTTCATGTCTGTAGCTGTTGTTTTGAAGGTATATCTCTCTTAAAAAGCTCAGATTGCCAATATATGGTGATACGGAACCTGAAAGCTGGAGGGACCGTAGATCCAGCACCGTCACCCTTTGGTGCTTCCGGCTGCATTTGACACCGAACCACCGGCAGAAGTGGACGCTGCTGTTCCACGAGCGCAAGATTCCAAGAGGATCATGGGTGGTTCTGGACTTGAAATCCAGCAAGGCTAGCCGGTCGGTCTCATTCCTGTCGATCGATAAGGCAGATGAAGTGAAACACAAGAGAAGAACAATGGCATGGGGGCAGAATACTGGAGATGGCACTGAAAACGCCATTGAGAAACTCAGTAGCTGAAGGTTTTGAGTGGTGTTATTGGGTGCTTTGAGGCAGTGATAAAGGCCGAAGGGTTAAGCTAGTGTGGCAACTCAACATGGAGGAGGATATATATA